>CAAKHD010005652.1:94461-136784 GCA_901007705.1 Fistularia tabacaria
TGGCGGTTGCTCTCTTATAGTGCTTTGCGCTTGGATTCTCGGCCCCCCCCCCCCCCTCCGGCAGGCGCAGCGGCACATCACCGACCTGTACGAGGACCTTCGAGATGGACACAATCTCATCTCCCTGCTGGAAGTGCTCTCCGGGGAGACACTGGTGAGCCTCGGCGACCCTTCAGCCGTCGGATATCGGGGACGCCGGCTTCTGCTGTAACCCTGTCCTTCCTCAGCTCCCCACCCTACTGTGCTTAACTCAACTCCAGGTCTCATCCGTTACCCCGGTTGCGTTTTTTTCACAGCTCTTATTTCTATTTGTGTGTCCCTGTGTTTTGTTTTCCTTGCATGTGTTGACCCCGATTCTGACGTGCCGGTACGAGCCGGGGTTCTGCCCACTTTACCATCACCGGCAGCGCTGACCCTTTAAGCAACGTCAAACACACTAATTTTCATTCCTTGCTTCCATCTCGAAAAACCTTAATGCACTGACTTGTTTGACCCCCCTTTTTTTTTTGTTTTCCTTTCTATACTTCCTGTTTGCTGACCTTTGCCCTGACCTTTCCCCCCTCCCCCCCTTTGCCTCTGCCTCCCTCTCCCGCGGTGCTCTTCTCGCTGCGGTAGCCGAGGGAACGTGACGTTGTGAGGAACGTGCGGTTGGTGAGTGGCGCCCCGGACTGTGGCTGGCCGCCTCCTCGGGCGTGGCATGCGTCATCACCACCCCCGGGTTGCTGCCGTGCTCGTGCATGGTGACGGTCACTCTCCCTTTGTCTGTGTCAAACATCGTCCTCCATTCTTTTATCAGTGAGCTGGCAGAAGGTCTCCGTTTATCAGGTGTTAGCATTAGTGGGTCAAGCGGCGTTACTGGTGGCGAAAGTAGTTTGAAGTGTCTCTTCATTAAATCATTTGTAAGAACTTGAACGGTTGGGATTTGGAATTTTTGACACAACACTGAGTCATTTTCTATTTATTTTTCCTTATTTTCTCTCCAGCGAAGTTCAAGTACGCGTGAAAGGGTTGAAAGTTAGCACATAGAACTAAAACCAGGAGCCCGGTTCCTTGTCAGATATTCATAAAAATTAAATGCAAACATCTGGGGTATTGAAGCCATGAGCGAAAAAAAAAGGAATCCCGCAGATGACGTGCGCAAAACGTGATTTCTGCCAGAGTCACTTCGGGTGCGTCGGACATGTTGGATCCTTCAGAGAGATCCCCCATGATCCTGTTCATCACGTCTGTAGCTCCTGCTTCGACGGAAAGCCAGCAGCGACGCCGTGCATTTGAATGACATGAAAAACCATTCACCTTTTCCATCCGGGGTTTTTAGATACACTTATTATTTTTTATTTAGGGTCAAACAAGAGGTTGTTATTGGAAGGGATGTTCCATCCAACTGCAAGCAGGCACGCCGATTGGCTTGAAGCTTTACAGTTAGAAGTTCGAAATGCATGCCGCCGCAAACAGGACGCACCAGGATCAGTCCGCTGCTTTCAGGCTGAGAAGGTACAGCTGTCGGCTTGGTCGGACAATCGGTTCATGGACGACGTTGTCAGATGTTGCATCGCGCACGGGGCAGGGAACAGCGGCCGGCGGCCGTAGTAGACGCCGCGAGGATTGCGGGCGATTTTGCGGAAGAATCCCCCGACGGCATTTGTCATTCATCATCTTGCTTCCGCCTGCAGACAGAATTTGAATTCTACTTCAAATTTGCTTGACCTCTTTTTTTTTGAGTTTCCAGTGTCAGACTGTTACCATTATGATTATTATTTTTCAATCACTGAGGGTGTTGTTGGACGGCGAGGCGACAGGTCCTAAGTTCCGGCGGGAGCCTTTAGCGTTTGTCAATCATTACAACGCCTCAGTGTGTCCTCTCGTCTCTTGCAGCCCCGGGAGAAGGGACGGATGCGCTTCCATAAGCTGCAGAACGTGCAGATCGCGCTGGACTTCCTCAAACATCGCCAGGTGAGGAGGACCTTTTCATTCATGATGTCCAAAATATTATTTTCCTTCGGCACACTAGTTAGATTCTATTCTTTTTCTTGAAAAATCATTGATTGTGTTATTTTAAAGGTTTGGGGAAAGGGGAAAACACACATTCGTCCTTGCAGGAAGTCACATCCTGTCATCACCCATAGCTGGAGTCCCTATTTTTTGCTTTAAATCATAAATCTTTTCATTTGTTTCGACTGCAGGTCAAACTGGTCAACATCAGGAATGATGACATTGCAGATGGAAACCCCAAGCTGACCCTGGGGCTGATATGGACCATCATCCTTCACTTCCAGGTAGGCCTCCTTTCACTTTACAGATCTACGTATATATTTGCTTAACTGAATAAAAGCCAGAACTCATGTGGAGCTAGCAGACCCCTAATAAGACCGCTGACTCACATTTCCTGAACTGAAGCTGAAGTTTAACCTTTTAAGTCCCAACTGACGTGTAATTGTGTCGGATCAAATTCTTCCGTTCGTCGTCTGGCCCCTCGCTAAATTGTAATGTGGACTCGGCAGCCGCACCACATCGGAGTCCAACAGCCGATTCATTTCAAGCGGGCCGTACCGGACTTCTGGCAACACCTGCGCTGAATACCCTTGCGTCTCAGGTCCCATAAGCGCATAAAGACAATGAGACACCTATTCTAGTGGGGTTTTCACATGTCAGTACTTTTACAAGGCCGTTCGAAATGAAATGCTCTGTGTTCCTAAATAGCTTCTCATGGTGTTCACTCAAAGCAAAAAAAGTAGGGAATCGGATGAAGTATCGCTGCATGTCAGGGTTCAAAACCACAATCGTGTCATCTTTGTTTGGCACAGGAATCAAAAGGGTAGTGTGCCCGAGCTCCAGGTTTCTTTGCGCAGCGACAGCAAAAAGCCGAAGGACATCTGTTTGGATGTGATAAGTAGCTGTAGCATGAATACATAATAATCCTTTCATTTTGTCAATCATTAACTTTTAACTTAATGATTGACAAGCGCATTTGGATCCGAGGCAAGAATTGTCTGTATTTCCGAACCGCAGCTGGACTGTGAAGTCTTGAATGTGCCCTTCAAGGCCTCAGTGAAAGGCATCTATAGCTTTCTTGCGTTGTATTGCCCCTTGTGGTCCTCTTAGTTAACTTGAAACTTGCAGTTGTTGAATCTCACATTCCAATATATCCATGTTGTTTGTTCAAATGCAGCAATACGTGATCGCTAGCGTTAGCTTGTGTGTCGGGGTATCTTTTTTGCTTTTGCTTCACTCTGAGCAAAAAAACGTACAAACTACAAGCTGCATGGAAGGCATGCACGTGTAGCTTAGCATAATTTTCTGCGTGGGTGTGTTTCGTTATTTATTTAACTGATGGTTCCGAAGGAAAAAAACAAGATGGAGGACATTCATTGATTGGATGATGAGTATGATGCTATGCTGGGATGTGGTTATGGGATTTTTCAGTCTCATCCTGTGTGACTCAGTGATTCCCCTCGGAAGGGCCCACTCCAAAAATTTGAACTGCAGCTGAGGCCAGAACCCCGCCGCCACACCCTGACCCACCCCGACTGTAAATTTGCGATGTCCAGCAAAGCAGAGCCGTCAAAGGAATGCAAAAAACAAAACGTGTGCTTCATCAGGCACCGGTTATTTCTTCAAAACAAACTCTTTTGAGTTTGTCTTGGCTCATGTTAGTCAGCAAAAACAATGGCGGGTTTCCTCTGGGCACCCCAGGTGCAGCTTAGTTTACTCAAACGCAGGTGACTCGCTCGAATAATGGGTCGGTTTTGTGGCGCTGCGGGAGCTGGCGTCCGTTTGAAATGAGTTGAGCATGTGGAGGTTCAGTTTCCATTCAGTGAGTGAGTCAGACTTTGCCCACAGCGACGCTGTCGCACAGAGGCTTCCCTTCTGCAGTGGACCATTGCCAAGGGAAGAAATGCCTTCTTTTTTCCCTCCTCCACCCTTTCCTGCAAAAAAGCCTGAGACTTAAATTATCTTTTTTTTTCTTCTGCTGTGACTCATCTGCGCACCCCCCCAAACACTGGAAATAGTATATTGTGGTTACCGCGGGCATCGGGATCCAGAAAGAAGCCGTTAAATGAGTCAGGAGTGGAAGTAAAACCCTCATATCAAGCGTGATCTGTCGCTCAAACACTGTAGGTTTTTTGTTCTTCTTCGCCGGAGAAAGGAGACCCAGGCTGTCCCAAAAGTGTTTGCAGATGGAGTCCGATTTAATCCAGATCTCAATTGGCGGCGCTGTGTTCTGCATAACAAAAGCATCGAGAAGTTTCCAAACCCAAACTGTGCTCATGTAATCGATGCTACCAGTTACCACTCATGGCCAAGACTGGACAAGGGTGGATGAGACTCAATCAAGATCAGCGCTAGTCTCCAAAGATATGCAGTCTATGGAAGGTTCATGAAGTTTCCAGTTATTCACATATTTTATTGTTATATTGGGTATATTAGTAACAATACTTTGGAATATGTCGAAAAAAAAACTGGCTACAATGGGATGTCAAAGCCACTGGGACTCTCAAAGCCTAGAAAAAAAAAAGTTGTACTAGATCACAAGCAAGGGGTAATTAAGTGAATTTTCCAGTGAATTTTGCACACTTTGCCAAAGGTGCGTAGCCAACCGTGAGAAGCATCACGGTTTTGCCAAAAGTCCTGTTTGTGCAGTAAATTACTGACGGTTTCACGCAAAAGACTCAAACCCTCCATGAGTCACTGGTGCCTTGTGTCTTCATAGTCATACGAGCAAAGTTTATTCCCTCAGCATCAACAGGCTGCTGTTTACCTTCAAGTCGGTCCATATCAGTTTATCGTCTGCTCTCAGTTTTCCTGAGAGAACGGAGGGGGTTCTTTTTTTAAGTCATTTTCTTGTGACTCATCGCTCGGTCTTTCGACTCCAGTTTGCCCGGTGGTCATTCGGCAAACAGTCCCACGTTTATTTGCAGAAGCCGTACGGTTTATTGACAGCTCAGTGGGAGCGGTGACTCACAGGCACTTTCAATCATATGACTTTTTATTTTGTGCTTCTGAAAGCATATTTATCCCCCCAAAACAGCGATGCAAATTCATTTCATGTGCCCTCCAAGTAAAATTGGTGGTTGCCCGGGGTTTTTCCTGTATGACTCATCTCAAATCTGGACCAAACCAGTTGGCACGCTGACGGAAAATGCTGCCCGTTAAGCGACAGAATTAATAGATATAAATCTTACATGTAACATGTATGATCAGCACTTCACTCATCTTTTTATGGGAATATTTAGTTTGTGGAGATAATGAGGGTGGAAGATTTTAAATACTCAGGGTCAACAGTCCAGAGTGATGGAGGGGGTGGAGAAGATAAAGAAATGCTTTCATGCAAGTTTGAATGGGGGCAGAAAAGTGTCAGGGGTTTTGTGCGAAAAAAAATCTCAGCCAAAAGGAAAGAAAAGGTGTAGAAGATTGGAGGGGAGACCAGCCATGTCGCTTGGTTCAGAGACACTGTGGAGGAGAAGATAGGAAGCTGAGCTGGAGCAGAAATGAAGATATTTAGGATGGATAGAATTAGGAATGAGACCATCAGAGGGACGGCACATGTTCCATGTCCTGGACATAAAGTCAGACTGAGATGGTTTGAACAGAGACAGAGGAGGGAGAGTGAGAATCTGGGTAGAAGGATGCTGAGGTTGGAGCAACAAGGCAGGAGGACTAGACGAAGACCAGAGTGGAGATTTATAGATGGAGGGAGAGAGGACATGAAGGTGGTGTAAGAGAAGGGATCACAGAGGATAAGGTTAGGTAGATGAAGATGATTGGCTTTGGCGGCCCCTGTAGGGATCAGCCGAAAAGAAAAAAAGGAGGAGACTTAGTTTGTAGAACTCCAGTACCCGTTCCATTGACTTAAATTCCTGCTCCAGGCATACTGTTGTACAACGTAGTATTTCCACTTATTTGATTCTCAAATTTCAGGGAATGGCTTGTACTTGATGAAAAACGGATGACTTTCAGGCACTCGAGGTGCTCATGAGTCATCATCTCCATTCGCACTTGAATTTGGACCTGGTTAACGGTCAAGATGCTCTGATAATAAAATGCACAAGATGCATATTATCAGACCAAGCATTACACGCATATTCATCTGCCCTCCTGCTTGGGTGAAAGTTTGTGCTGAGATGCCTAAAGAGATCCCCAATAAATTGGCTCCTAACTTGCTGCACCTGCTGTGTCGTAGATCTCAGACATTCAGGTCAACGGCCAATCGGACGACATGACCGCCAAGGAGAAGCTGCTGCTGTGGTCCCAGAGGATGGTGGAGGGCTACCAGGGCCTGCGCTGCGACAACTTCACCACCAGCTGGAGGGACGGCAAACTCTTCAACGCCGTGATACACAAACACAGGTGGGCCGTCATGAATCGTAGCCCTCGGACTCACAGCTCGTGGGAGTCGTAGTCCCGCTCACTACAAGATGGAATTGGGTAAACTCAGACCTGATTATGCAGTATCACGCGTGGAGTGACATAACTGAAGACGTGGAAGCTGTGTAAAAGTGGGGAGGCAAACCTGGATGTGGTTAAGACCAACAGCAACACCAAAGTTTGTGTTTGAAACGCTGCAGTCAGAGAGGTTCCAATGAGCCTGCCTGGACTCGAACGACTCCATAGGGCAAGAATGTGACACGGCAGAGGGTCTGTACCGTGAACTTTTGGTGATTTTCAGCTCGACAGGGAGGCGAAAGCAATGTTTAAAGGTTTACGGTGAAATTCTTGACTCCTCGGTTAAAAAAAAACAAACTAAAAAAAAAAAAAAACGGGATGTTGTAAATTTGAGATAGTTGTCACCTCGGGCTGTAGAGCTGCTGAAGACCGTCCATGTTTGAACAGGAGTCCCTTGATGAAGCGATAACCGGGATCGATTTTACGTCGTTTTTCTCTTGGTTTTCACGGTGGGATGTCATTTCTGAAGAATCGTGGGCCATAAAGGCTGGACTTCAGTCTTATTTTTCTTTTTTTTCCAGCGTTCATTCTGTCACCCTTCACGCTCAGGCCTGCGGATTCACCATCGTGCTGTTGCGTTTCGGTTTGCAGCGTTTGTTATTTATTGCTAAAATAATTAGTCGTTATAAATCATCCGACTTAACAATATAAGAACTCCGGTTGATATCAATGAAGTCAACGTGTAGTAAGGTGTGTTCGCGCGTTGCCCTCCAGTGCCCTGGAGGGATGTCGATCCGAGGCCCGACAGGTTGAAGCATAGCACAGGTGCTCCGATAGTTTTGCCCTCGAGTTTCTTCCCTCGCTGGAGCAACAAGAAAACCGTCAGATGTTTAGAAACTGCGGAGGGGAAAGAAGCGCCGCATGGAATCTCAGAGATCTGGTCGAACTGAAGTCTAAACTGCAGATGGACGGGAGGAACGAGAAGATTCACGCAGGGAAATAGAAATTGACTAGCATGGATTGTTCCTCGTAAGCTACGGAACTTTGTTTTTCTACATCGGAAATAGCATCTTGAGGTCGGGTTGCTTTGTCGGCACGATGTTCAAGCTGAAGAGGAGGTTCCACTCGAAGAAGCGGCTGAACAGTGCCTCCAGCAGCGTAGCTGGATCCGTCAGCGACCTAGAGGACAAGATAGTCATGCTCTGCGAGGATGTCCCGACTGAGAGCTCCGTCTGCGCCGGCGCTCGGTTCAGCCGAAGCTCACAGGAATCGGAACCGGAGCCCAGGACCATCCACGTGGGCAGGGACAGACTGTCCTACAGAAGGGCCTGCTATGACCAGGAATTATTCCAGGAGCCGCTGCAAGAATACTACATCAAGAGAGTTGTCCAAATGTAAACATTACTCTTGGTTGTGCAGGATTTTATGTTCTGTCTCCATAAATGTGGGCACTGGGGTTTCGTTTTATAACATGAGTTCTGAGATGTCCTGAGCTTGTGCCAGCATGTTAGCGGAGATGTTATGTTCCTGAGAAAGTGCACTCAAAGGCAACACGCTTGCCCTGTTTGTTTCTAAAACGATAGAGGAATTCACTGCCTTCTTGGTAGCGAGGGCTCTTGTTTCTTCTTGCCCCTCTGCTATCAGCTAAATGGGATCATAACTTCACCGGCAACATGAAGCTGCGATTACGTAACGCGACATGTCTTTCCGCCGCCTGGCCCGCTGCCGAAT
Organism: Fistularia tabacaria; assembly: GCA_901007705.1. Taxonomy (NCBI): domain Eukaryota; kingdom Metazoa; phylum Chordata; class Actinopteri; order Syngnathiformes; family Fistulariidae; genus Fistularia; species Fistularia tabacaria. The sequence continues at coordinate 102,577 of CAAKHD010005652.1, forward strand.
TTATTAAAAAAACGGTCCTTCTTGAGTAACAGCTGACTCCCAGCCTCTGGCTGTCCACAGGCCCACCTTGGTGGACATGAGTAAAGTGTACCGACAGACCAACCAGGAGAACCTGGAGCAGGCCTTCAGTATCGCCGAGAGAGACCTGGGCGTCACCCGGCTGCTTGACCCCGAGGGTGAGGAGACATCCAAGACAGCCAATCACATTTGCCGGATCCGAATTGCACTATGTACTCAGCACATATACTTTTATGTTCATGTCCTCGGGTTTTTAATTGCATCACCTCCCTTAGAGGCCACCAGTAAGTTGCGAGTGAGTTGTCACAGTAACACCGACTCAGCTTTGCATCACTACAATGAACAGGCAAAGACCAAATATTGGAAGTTGTCCAATTTTACCTACTCTTTGGCTCAGAAGTGCTCATGAGCTGCAGTTGCTCTGAGCAATGCATGATGGGATACCATCAGTATGTACCAGTGTGTTGTTTGTTACCTTGAGCACTTCAACAGCCCCCCCTTAAAAGTAGTATGCGGAACAGCACTAGTTGTTGGTTGAGATTTAGGTTATTTCTATTTTAACAGCAAAATGGCAATTTAATGGAGAATTTAATTCCCAACATCTGTCTTTAAGAACGATTGCGGATAATGTTACTTCTGATCCAGTCAAAACAAATGCTATTATATTTTCATCTAACATCTATTATGTCCTCTGATTAGCTGAGCTGGTCATATATTTACAGTGAAAGTACTCCAGGAGTCCTTTTCAATAATTTTTTTTCAAAATTTCCCTGTATGCACACATTACTTAATTTGTTCACTTGACCTACCTTAGAGATCCTGATGCCAGTATTAAATTTGTCATTTTTTACTCACACGAAGATGTGGACGTGCCCCATCCGGACGAAAAATCCATCATCACATACGTGTCCTCTCTGTATGACGCCATGCCCCGGGTACCAGACGTCCAGGACGGCGTCAAGGCCAACGTATGTCCTCCCCACTTTTTCCTCGTCGTCCACCATCTTTTCTACATTAAGAAAAACAGCTGGTGCCACACATCCATATGAGTGAATTCCATGTTGTGCATGAATTTGTACTGTAAAGATGAAAATGGGAAGGAACCACCAATGTCACAATAATTATAATTAGTTTTGGCTTTTAATATAATTATATTTAACATAAATCATAAATATGTATATATATATATATTTATTTATTTTCCTTTCAAATTCTGGTCATGTGTTTACTAAACAAAAAGGAAAGTATTCGATGATTAGCTCGAGTGTTAATGATACTAGGATTGGTTTTTATTTGTTCCGATGTTCTGGTTTGTTTTTAACATAAATGGTTACATAACTTCTTTTTTTTTATTTGAGTATTTTCCTGTCTTAAAATCAGGATATACTTGAACAAATACCAAACAAAAAACACAGTAATACTGTAATACAGTAGTGCTGTAGTACTGCGCTCCTAATCATAAACTTTTCACTACCTTCGTTCATTTGGGTTTGGAAAAACCAACAAACGCTCCCCCCCAAGCGCTCACACGCACACACACACGCACACACACACACACACACACACACACACACACACACACACACACACACACACACACACACACACACACACACACTGCTGACCATCAGGATGCATGACACACACCCAGGTAATACAGAGTACGTGAAAATACGTGCATCCGATATACAGTATATAACTGGCTTGCAGGAGCTGGAGCTGCGCTGGCAGGAGTACTACGAGCTGGTCACCATGCTGCTGCAGTGGATCAGACACCACGTCCTCGTCTTTGAGGAGAGGAAGTTCCCAACCAGCTACGAGGAGATCGAGGTGAAAGGAGCTCCTGTCAAAATGCGAACCATCTGCGATTTTCGCAGATGGGTTCTCCGTCGCTGAGACGGCGTGTTTCTGCTCCGCAGGTCCTTTGGCGTCAGTTCCTGAAGTTCAAGGAGACGGAGCTCCCTGCTAAGGAGGCAGACAAGAATCGCTCCAAACACATCTATAAGTCTCTGGAGGTACGCTGATATTCCACACCTCTCGCTCTGATATTGAGAGTTTTTTTTTTTTCGTTATGTACACACACACGCCTCACTCTGCACCACGCTGACATGGTTGCCAACTCGAGTTGTTATTATTATGTCTGATGATGATTAATGTGGCTGTGCAAAGACGGAGTCTCCACTCAAAACACGCTTTGAATACGACAAGTGTCGCTGCACAGCCGCCTTTTTCAACCTCTACTTATCATCACAATTATATCATGGTAATAAATCAGCAACGGATGAATGGCAACCAAGTAAATACTGGATGCAGGGACAAAGGAACAAGTGCTGTTTGACAAATTGGAGTTGGTGAATGATGAGCATAAGCGTGAAATAACCTTCACCAGACAAAAGAAATAGAAAATTATCAAATCCACGGTGGTTGGAGCGTCTACCTCACAACATGGCTGTGACAAGGTTCCCAGTTCGATTCCGACAGGCGGCTTGTCTGTGTGGAGTTTGCATGTTCCCCCCGTGTCTCCGTGGGTTTATTCTGGTTTCTTTCCGCAGCCCTAAATCGTCCAGATGTGTGAATGAGAGAATGGTTCTATGTCTCTATATGTGGCCATGTGATTGTCTGGCAAACGGTCCTGCCTGATGACAGCTGGGAAGAGCTCCAGCCCCCCCTGCAGCCCTGAGTGCAGGATAGGCAGTATATGTGAATGAATGAATATAAGTAAACATTTCATGTAAGATAAGATAAGATAAGATAACACTTTATTGATCCCCCATGGGGGAAATTCAGTTGTTGCAGCAGCAACATTAGAAGAGAGGAGAAGAAGAGAAGAGAAGGAAGCATACAAAAACAGGGAAGATAATACGCGGACACTATACACTATACACGGAGGTAATACAAACAATCCATAGAAAATGACTCCAATTGAATCAAAAGTTGTTGTTTTTCCTTGACGAATTTGTGCTTTGACAGTCAATCGCTTTTGCAACGGTTTATGTAATTAAAATAATTGATTTTACTTTCCAAGGAATTATATAGAAAATTTAATAAATAAATGAATTAATTATTAATAAAGAAATATATGAAATACATATACCTAAAAATCTTTGAGAATTGATTCTGACTTGTGGCCTTTCTGTGTACACATGTTCTCCCTGTTTCTGTTTGGGTTTCCTCCGGTTTCCTCCCACAGTCCAAAATCACACAGGAGTTTCATTGCAGACCCTAAATTTTCCAGATATGTGAAAGAGAGTGAATGGTTGTTCCGGGGTGAACCCTCGCCTCTCGCCCGAAGACAGCTGGGATAGGCTCCAGTGACCCCTGCAACCCTGAGTTCAGGATAGGCAGGATATGTGAATGAATGAATCAATGAGGGTTGAGAGGAATTTTTTTCCTGACAAATTCCTGCCTCGAAAGTCAATTGATTTTGCCCCCCCGACAGTTTCTGTAGTTTGGGGGTCGGCAACCTTTACCCCTCAAAGAGCCATTGGGACCCGTTTCCCCACAGTAAAGAAAACACCGGGAGCCACACACCCCTTTTGAAATTTAAAATGAATTAACACGGCATATAACGTTGTTGTTGGTTTTTTTTGCCTTTATGCTATGTTTAAACAAAATATGTGATGCTTTTTTTTTAAACCAATGAGCAACTGCAGAGAAAACAAAATTGCATTTCTGCATGCAACCAAACATTTTGAACTTCGAAATGAAAGACGTTGGGTTGAAGGTTACTTTTAAGCAAAATACTGAATGTCTGTTTGAGGCCTGAGGGAAAAAAAAAAAAAGCCAGACTTAAATTATCCACCGGCAGCAAACCAAAAATGCCATCCTCTCTCTGTGTGTTGTCATCCTTTGACTGATTTCACTGAACAATGAAAAAATATGAATATATGCAAAATAATTAAATATTGATCATACTTTGTTAATGTGATTTCTGCTCCTGAACCTCGGCGCACAGCGTCTGCATATCGGGGCTGTATGCCCTCACCTTCATCTTCACCCAGGATTGTAAACTGTCCTCAGTGAGGCGTGCCCGATGTTTGCTTTTAATAAAGTTCATGCGCCAAAAATATTTTAACATGTTTTATTTAGATGTAACAAGATCGCCATAATCTTCAACTTTGAAATTACATTTTCAAAATGAAATACATTTTGATTAAATACTCGTTTATTATTTTCAAAAGCCACAGGAAGCCGCTTCAGAGGGATCAAAGAGCCGCATGCGGCTCCGGAGCTGCAAGTTGCCGACGCCTGGTGTAGTTAAAAGTACTTATTTTCAAAGGAATTATTTATAAATCAATAAATTTGTATATTTGCCTAAAAAAAATCTACAAAAACAATGTGAAATTCCATAAGTCTAGCCAGTAATCAGCCTCAATAATCTGGAACAAATGACCGACGTATTATAGGAAATGGCCTTAAAATCGTTTTCCCCCCATCTGTAGTACATGCACAATGGGTCACATGCATGGAAGTTTAAATATATATGTATATATATTTATGTACGTATATATATATATATATATTTACACATCCATTTGTTGTTCTGTCGATTTCTAAATAAAAGACAAGGATTGGAATTGTAAATCAAATTTCTGTGACGTTGCAGGGTGCAGTGCAGGCCGGACACGTCAAGGTGCCCCCTGGGTACCACCCCTTCGACGTGGAGAAGGAATGGGGCCGTCTGCACGTGGCCATCCTGGAGAGGGAGCGATTATTGAGGACAGAGTTTGAGAGGCGAGTCACTTCCTGCTGCCGGCCCCCTAAAAAAGGGGAAAAAAGATTTAAAAAAAAAAAAAGAAAATAAATGGACTCATCAAGTGACCGGTAATGTGTGACCATGTTAGCGAGTCCACTCGGCTCATGAAGCGAAACTGGGTTAACTATTATGGGTGGGCCGTGAAGACACATGACAATTTTGCAAAAAAGAAAAAGAAAAAGAAAAAAACCACAACAATCAGGTCACTTGATATTTACTCATAAACGTGTTGGTAATCACAAGATAGGCATTGGTGGGCGGGGTTAGTCAGGCTGCAGCTCTTGCCGAGTTGTCAGATTAGTGCGGGCCGCTTTCAAAACACCACCGTCACGTTTGCGGAGTGGAGCTTCAGCTGCCATGGCTTTCTTGCACCAGGGATATGACTTTAGGTATCTGTTTCGCCGGAGGATGGAGTAAGTCCCGCTCATTTTACACCTCCAGCTCACTCCATCTTTAGAACCGCAGATTGTCCATAAAGGGTCGAGTTGTGTCCCTTCTGAAAAGTGTTTTTTTTTTTAACCTGTGCCCCCCCCCCACACCCCTTTCTTCACTCCTGCAGGCTGGAGCGTCTCCAGAGGGTCGTCAGTAAGGTCCAGATGGAGTCCGGGATGTGCGAGGAGCAGCTCAACCAGGTGGAGCAGCTTCTGCAGTCGGTGAGACTCTTCCTGTGGTTCATGATTCTAAAAAGGAAAACACATCTCAATAATCAGCGCCGTTACTGCGAGTCAGCTGACTATTTGCGTGTCTGCTGCAGGACGTGAGGAGCCTGAGCTCGGGCCGCCCCGCCCAACACACGGCTGAAGTGGAGGCGGACCTTGAGAAAGCAGAGGGCATGATCAGATTCCTCTTCAATGACGTCCAGCTCCTCAAAGATGGACGCCACCTCCAAGCGGAGCAGATGTACCGCAGGTAAACTGGAGATCAAGCAGTTTAATGACGGCCAGTCGTTTAATCATCCCGTTCGTACTTCCTGGTTGGACACCACCTCAGCGACAGTGAAGTAGGAATCGGTTAGGGCTGCCGCCTCCCAGGCAAAAGATCCCTGGTTCAATTCCAACAGGGGGACAACGGGGGTACATTCCGGGTTCTCCGGTTTATTCCCGCAGTCCCGCAGTCATTGGAGACCCTAAAATGCCCAGATGAATGAATCAGTGAATAGTTGTATGTCTCTATATGTGGGCAAGCGATCGACTTTAGACCATTCCAGGGTGAACCCCGTCTCTCGGCCGATAGCGGCTGGAATAGGTTCCAGAACCCCGTAAATCTGAGCGCAAGGATAAGCGGTATGATTCTAAACGAATTAATTCAGTCAAATTCAAGATCAAGGTCAATTTTGAAAGCTATTGCAAACGTGGTCTGGCTAATTTTGGTCAGACAATTCAATTTTTGTGACTCTCCTCGTGATTTCATACGTGCAATTCCAGCAGAGGCTGTGTAGAAGAAGAAAAACAAAACATACTATATCTTTATGTGATGGGGATTCTGATTTTTGTCATCGGTCCAAATCATTCCAATCGTAGAGTAGCGAACCAGATTTTTGCCATTGATGAAATCTTGATCCCTGTTTCAGAGTCTACCGTCTCCACGAGAGGCTGGTCAACCTCCGAAGTGAATACAACCTTCGCCTCAAGTCCGGCGTGACCACCGCTCAGATCCCCATGACCCAGATCCACACCGTCCAGGTCCTACAGCAGGCTAGCCAGAGGGTGCGTCCCGAGATGGACGAGGTCACCATGCGCTACATCCAAGACCTGCTGGGCTGGGTGGAAGAGAACCAGCGACGGGTGGACGAGGGGGAGTGGGGCTCCGACTTGCCCACCGTCGAGTCCCAGCTGGGCAGCCACCGCGGCCTGCACCAGTCCGTAGAGGAGTTCCGCTCCAAGATCGAACGGGCGAAGGCAGACGAGGTAACAGAAGCCCCTAACTTTTCCGGAAAACGAACCCCCAAAATGTCAAATCCAGTCAGATCCATTGTTTCCCTTAAGTCCTCGTCGTAAACGTTGCCAACATTGTCCTTGATTTGACCTTGGCTTTACCTCTTCGCTCCCTCAGAGTCAGATCTCGCCTGTCAGTAAAGTGGCGTACCGGGACTACCTGGGGAAGCTTGAGCTGCAGTACAACAAGCTCCTGGTAAGAACTCCGACATAAATTTTTCACAAGACAGGTTAAGTAAAGTATTTGAAAGTATCAAAGTATATGTTTTGTGTATTTATACACGTCTTTACTGAGTGTAGGTCCTGGCAGGTCACTAATCTCAAGGGGCCTCCTTTGTTTTTTCCACGTGACCTCATACTCGCCTGTTTTTGGTCCTTTTTGTGTCGACGTAAAATAAAAATAATAATAAAATATCAGATTTATTCTGCGCTTTATGGGCCACTCAAAGATGCTATTCATATATTTATGTGAATTTTTGAATTTATTGAAACACTGATAAATTCTTGTCAATGCAGGGATTCGCAGATATGGGTTTGGAACATTTAACAATAGGAGTGATAACAGTAGTTAATAGTCAGTTCATTTTCTGCTCATGACACTCTATTTCTTTTATATATAAACATCAATATATCTCCAACTTTTTGATTTGGGTTTTAAAATATATTTTGCAGTAATTTCCACTTACATATGCCAATTTTCCTTTTTTTTCACCATTATTTGCTACAAGAAAAAAACATAATGAGGACAATGAGCAAGAAAATGTAGATGAAAGAATGAATGAATGAATGAATGAATGAATGAATGAATAAATAGATTGGACATTTAGCAAAAATACAAATTCTGCAACTATCTACCAATTGTCATTTGTCGACCTCTTGTCACAACAATGTCCTTATCCATTGGCTTCCAGAGCGCTTCCAAAGCCCGCCTGCGGTACCTGGATGAACTTCACGCCTTCGTCGTCGCCGCCACCAAAGAGCTGATGTGGCTGAATGAGAAAGAGGAGGAGGAGGTCAACTACGACTGGAGCGAACGGAACACCAACATGGCTTCAAAGAAAGAAAACTACTCGGTTGGGTTGCGGTACCTCTGCACGACTTTTGAATATTTTATTCGTACCGGTGACTTGAAAGCGGTGCGCATGTGTTTATCTCCCAGGGTCTGATGAGGGAGCTGGAGCTCAGGGAGAAGAAGACGAACGGCGTCCAGGCCACCGGGGACAAACTGCTGAGAGACGGTCACCCCGCCAAGAACACTATCGAGGTAGGCAAACACATGAGCCCGGGATGGTTGTGAATACTGCACTGGGTGGCTGCAGGGGGTGGCATCGCAGTACTAGTACCAGCGGCAATAACAATAATAATAACAATCGCAATATGACTACTTGATCAACTCGGTTGATCTTAGCAACAGCGTATGAAAGATGTAAGATTTTTCTGTATCAACAGTAATATGAAACTAGCATTAAGGGGCATGAAGCCCTCCAGGGTGAGAGAACTCAGGGATGATAGTTGCCAGGGCAACATCCATGATTCCCCCGCCCTCGCTCATTTTTTGCTCTCACCTTGCGGTTTCAAAGCGCTGTACGTGAGACGCATGCTCGATTCTCACACACACACACACACACACACACACACACACACACACACACACACACACACACACACACACACACACACACACGCTAAAAAGGCCAACGGGAGCCACTGCTGGGGTTATACCCAGAACCGAGGAGCTGGGAATCGAACCGCCGACCTCCAGATCGTAGGGACGCCGCGCTAAACAAACTGAGCGACAGCCTCCTTTTTAAAAGTGTGCAGTGTGTACACGCGGTGAAGTAACTTGCTCCTCCTGCAGGCCTTCACGGCGGCGCTGCAGACCCAGTGGAGCTGGCTCCTCCAGCTGTGCTGCTGCATCGAAACCCACCTGAAGGAAAACACAGCTTACTTCCAGGTAGGTTCAAGCTCCTCATAAATCCGAACCTTGTTGTTTGTGTTTAGTTCATTCGATTTTCATAGCATGTCATTTTTTTTTTTTCACCTCGCACCATGGCTCATTTGATATCTGCAGCCTTGCTGTTTTTTATGCATGGCCTGAACGAGGCCTGCAAACCACCACTCAGTTTTTTGTTTTTAATTTCACTTTCCATCTAGTTTTTTGCGGATGTGAAAGAGGCCGAGGAGAGGCTCAAAAAGATGCAGGACACAATGAAGAGGAAATATACCTGTGAGCGCACCGTCACCGTCACGCGGCTGGAGGACCTGGTGCAGGACGCGGCGGTAGGCTCGCCCGTTGCACTTGTGATCGCCCAACTCATCGGGGACGCTTTTACTGATGGCGAGAACATTTGTGTGTTCCCTCAGGATGAAAAAGAGCAGCTGACCGAGTTCAAGACTCACCTGGAAGGCCTGAGGCGGAGAGCCAAGACCATCGTTCAGCTGAAACCGCGTAACCCCGCCGCCCCGATAAAGGGCAAACAGCCCGTCCAGGCCGTCTGCGACTTCAAACAAATGGAGGTAATGACGCAATATATAATTATTTAGATCACATGGCGTGTTACAGATGATATCAATGTCATCCTTTTCTTTTTAGATAAGGAGCTGTTCGTGTCATTACTGATTTCAAACACTGTTAATTGTTTTAACACAGATACACAAAATATGAAGATGATATAACCAAATATTTCTAATTTCATGAATATATTACAATCTACAATGAAATATAGAAATTGGTTTCCTCAATATCGCCTGCCTTAAGTTGTCATTTTGGAAAAATAATATGTCTTAACGGATAAATAACTCCAGTCTTTAACAGAAATAGAGTCATTTTTAGGCCGTAAAATAATTATGAATTAATCATTCTGAGAAATATATACATATATATGTACTCTATGTGTGGGAGTATGAGCTCTTCATTGTTATTTTATTTTATTTTATTTTATTTTATTTTATTTTATTTTATTTTATTTTATTTTATTTTATTTTATTTCATTTTATTGCAACCACTGATAATGTCATCGCCCTTCAGATCACGGTGCACAGGGGCGATGAGTGCGCCCTGCTGAACAACTCTCAACCCTTCAAGTGGCGGGTGCTGAATGATAAAGGAAGTGAGGCGTCCGTTCCATCGATCTGCTTCCTGGTTCCGCCCACCAATAAGGAAGCAGTTAACAGTGTTGCTGGGTGAGTCAGTCAGAAGGGGAAGACATGGCTACACTGTATATCAGCCAGATTGAATTGATAGGACACAGAATGCGACACACACACACACACACACACACATTCCCCATTTCCTTTTCCAGTCTTCATCTTGTCAGTTGTCATTTCTGTGAAATGAAGCATCATTGCCTTTTCATCATTTCTTGTCTTCATCCTCAGACTGGACGGAAACCTGCAGAGGCTACAAACGATGTGGCAGACCCTGTTTGTGGACCTGAGGAGCCTGCTGTCATGGCAGTATCTGATGCGTGACATCCACATCATCAACACATGGAACATCTCCATGGTAACAATGAAACACCTCTCAAATAAAAAGCTCTCTCTCTCTCTCTCTCACTCAAATTCCCACTTCCCTAAAAGTTTGAGTCATTGATATTCGAGTAAATATTACAACCATTATACTTCCTGTGATTCCAAAATTAAAATTGTGGATCACGTTGACATTTCACAATATCGCTATGAACTATTATTTTAGCAGAAATACATTCTACCAGCTCTCTGTTGTTCACTGAGAAGTAGTTTCAAATACATCTAATTTATCCTGCACTCAGGACCCTGGGAGTACCATCCCAGATGGGGATTGCGAGCCTGAGCAGGATGTAGTAACAGTCTTTGGCCACTGGGGGGCAGTGTTGTCAATGTTAACAAGAACTTTTTCTTTTCTTTTTGTTTTAGCAAGTAAAGGTTTATTTGCAGGGGAGAGAGATTGACCTAATTTACTCTCCTGGATGTGTTGGATGAGACCAACAAGTGTGCGCGGTTTTCACCGTATGCTATTGGAAGAGTGCCGGAGAGCGTGACCGCGTCTGATTTGATGCAAGGCGAGAATGTCAAACTGGGTTTGGCCATTTCTCCTCTCAGATACCACAGAAACATACATTATTAGTAATTAATATTTTATTTGACTTAATGGTTGTCCCATCACAGAAGAACATTGTTTTCCGGCATGATTTCCCCTCTATCAGGGCATCTGAAAAATATCTTTACAAAAGTTGTGTCCAATGCGTGCTCATCATCAGGCTCATCATCAGGCTCATCATCAGGCTCCATCCCACATCAGCAAAAAAGACTCTCCTATTTAACATCCAAATTTAGATAAAGCCGGCGAAACTCATGATGTACATTGCAGTTTAAGACCCTGACGGTGGAGGAGTACCGGCTGGCCCTGAGGAACCTGGAGCTTCATTACCAGGACTTCCTGCGAGACAGCCAGGATTCCCAGATGTTCGGCGCAGAGGACCGGATGCAGGTGGAGTCCAACTACAACAAGGCCAACCAACACTACAACACCATGGTCAGCTCTGCAGAGCAAGGTGAAGCCAGTCTCCTGCTTACATTCGTGTTCGTTTATTGACCTTGGGGTTGTTGTTTTTTTTCCGCCATCATCATCATGTGACATGAGTACCGTACATGAGTTGACTCTTGAATTCATATTCCAGGCTACGTGCCCCCCAGTGCAGGTAAGGGGTTCGAGTCTCGGTCTTGAATGTACAATTGCCCGTCCTCGTGATTGGCTGCGTTTAAGGCTGTCGTGCTGCAGTGTTCCTTGGACTCGACTCGTGACTTCCCCACCTTCCTCCCTCGATTTTTGCCCTCTCTAACTCCACCTTGCTTTCTCGATGCATGGGTTTCACTCCTGTCAGTGAGTCAATCACGGCTATGAAATTAACCGCAACGGAAAGTCATCGATGCGTGTCACTAATTGAGCATGGAGGAAATCATTGACAACACGAAACAGGTTCACTAACAAATCACTATGATCGCTGTCAATCAAAAATTGGACTGACAAATGATTTAAAGAGCTGATTTTTATGGCCCAAAGTTATCATAACTTAACATGAAATGGCTTATCATCGTGATTCGGACGCTCGGGTTCCTAAAATGGCTCCTCTGTGTTGCTACCAGGAGAACAAGATGAGTCGGTGTGCAGGATTTACCTGACCAAGCTCAAAGACCTCCGCCTGAGGCTGGAGGGCTGCGAGAATCGAACGGTCACAAGACTCCGGCAGCCCGTGGACCAGGAGCCTCTCAAGGCCTGCGCCCTGAAGACCGCGGAGCAAATGGTAACACTTGATTCAGAGCGACGTTGAGCGATACCATAGCCATGGGATTGATCTGAAAACCTGGATGAGGCCGCGGGATGTGAACTCGGGTTCATCTCCTCCGTCCTTAGATATACAATTCCCAGAAAAGTCAAGATTCCGATGATTAGCTTCTTGAATAGAGCCGCCTGCTCAGGCCAGGTATATATTCTCAGCCTTCTTCTTCTTCTCGTGGCGGTGACAGAAAGTCCAGTCTGAGTTGGAGGCTTTGAAGAAAGACTTGAACTCCATCGCTGAGAAGACGGAGGAGGTCCTGGCTTCTCCTCAGCAGTCCGGCTCCACTCCGGCCCTGAGGTCCGAGTTGGACCTGACGCTGAAGAAGATGGACCACGTTTACGGGCTTTCCACTGTCTACCTGGACAAGTGAGGCTTTAGCATTACAACTGTTAGCATACTTTTATTTATTTTATTTTGTCTGAAACATGGCGTTACTCCCTCCCTTTCAGGCTTAAGACCATCGACGTGGTCATCAGGAACACTAAAGACGCCGAAGAGACGTTGAAGAGTTTCGAGACGCGCCTGCAGGACGTGGGCAAAGTGCCTGCGGATGAGAAAGAGGCAGAGAGCCATCGCAGCCAGTTAAAGGTATTGGACTGTCATTGTCATCTACAATGAATTTATATATTCAGAATTATATACATATATTATATACATATTAAACAACCAATCGGTGCCTCGACAGACAATGCGTGCAGAAGCAGAAGGTGCCCAGGTGGTGTTCGACCGTCTCCAGGACGAGCTGAAGAAAGCAACGTCCGTCAATGACAAGATGACTCGAATCCACAGCGAGCGCGATGTGGAAGTGGCGCACTACCGGCAGCTGGTGGCCAGCCTGCTGGAGCGCTGGCAGTCCATCTTCGCCCAGATCGACCTCAGGCTGCGAGAGCTGGACCTCCTTGGACGCCACATGAAGTCCTACCACGAGAGCTACCAGTGGCTCATTCGCTGGCTGGGCGAGGCCAGGCAGCGGCAGGAGAAGATTCAGGCCGTCCCCATCGGCGACAGCGTGGCCCTGAAGGAGCAATTGGCCGAGGAGAAGGTATCATAACGGATTTTAATGCCAATGAAAATCACTGAATCCCCTCTTTCTTAGTACAATTCTGTAAATCTTTGAGAAACGTGTCAGTTCTCCGACTCTTATGTTAGCCATACCTTGTTTATTCCAAACTGGAGAGCAACCTGGGTCCAACGAACGAGTCCAAGCGAAAAGAGAAATCTCCCATCGACCCCACTCACATGGCCTATCAGATCATGCGTATTCAGACAGCGCAGGTGTATGTTCGTTGAATGTCGCCCCCTCATGGACAGACTCAGATGCTTTCTCCTCTCAATAATCGCAATAACCTAAACTACGGTTTGCGCCACTTGCTTCGGTTTCCCAACGTTGGTGTTTCCATCTTCGCAGAAACTTCTTGGAGACATCGAGAAGAACAAGAGCAAGATGGAGGAATGCCAGAAGAATGCGAAGGATTACATCGATTCCGTCAAGGTGCGCACGGAGGCTCTCGGCATCGCAGCCCTATCAATCCCTGCCGTGACTTTTTGTTAATATAGTTTCCCTCTTTTCCCCCTGTTTTAGGACTACGAGCTTCAGATTTTGACCTACAAGGCCCTCCAAGAGCCCCTGGCCTCGCCTCTGAAGAAACCAAAGATAGAGAGTACTTCCGACGATATCATCCAAGAGGTCAGTTTTTTTAGAGACACATTCGCAGCACTCAGCGGCGCTGAAGATACAGATTTATAATTTAGAAGAATCCCAGTTTAGTAATCCTACACGTTATTCGGAGAATTGACGATCTTGTCGGAATCGGATGTTTCGGAGTGGACTCAGCGCACTCCGCTCTTGTCTTCCAGTATGTGACTCTGAGGACCCGCTACAGTGAACTGCTGACTCTCACCACCCAGTACATCAAGTTCATCACTGACGCACAGCGCCGCCTTGAGGACGATGAGGTAATTGCACGCTCTGGGGAAAATAAGGCATCGGTCCAGGCGAAGCGATAACAAACAGCTCCCTTGTGTTTATTTCTAGATCTGATCTCTGCTTCACCTGCTGGACTCTGTCCATATTTTATGTTTGTTTTTCATGTTTCCCTCTCCGTTCAGTTTCTTTACCTCCACCTGTGACTCCAAAGCTTTGATTCCACCATCTGCTCCTTTCTTTCTTTTTTTCTCCATTCTGCAGCTTCATTCCTGCCTATTTTTTCTTCCTTTCTAATCTTGTATTGTGTTTGATCCTTTTTTTTTTTAACTGCTTGCCAGCTCTTTGTCAGCACGAATGCTAATCGCATGCTTAAGGGATGAATTATCCCCCCGCAGCACCAGGTATTTACTAAAGATCCTCTGAGTACACGTCCTTCCTCTCAATGTCAAGACATTCGTCCGTATTGAAGGGAAGGTTCAGGATTTTATGGAGGATTTTCGTAATTGAAGTGCCTCTCAAATCAAATCTGTCAACATCGGCAGTAAATTTAAATGTAAATAGAGAAAAAGGGAGGGAAATTATATTTCTGACATGTCAGAATGAACACCCTTATCTCTTCAAAGTGGTAAAATCATATTTAAATATTTTACACCATGAAACGTTTCGAACTGTCAGACATCATTCCCTTGTAATTCGGTCACCTTGCCGGCTGGGATTATATTTTAAATGCAATCATTAGCAACAGCCTTGAATTTCTAGTACGACACAGTGAAGAAGCACATTCTAAATAATTCCCTGTATTTATATTGCTTTATCTCAGCAAGTTTATACTTGGAATACGTTAGATTTAGTTTATTTTCGTTTAGTTTTGTAAGACTATTTCTGCCTTTTCAAACTTATTGAATAAAACACATACAAAAATGAATAGCGTTGTTTTGCACGAAAAATTTAAACATAAGAAATCAAGAAACAGGAACTCGTATACAAATCCAAAAACGACTTTTCCCTGATTGAAAAGGTGCTGGTTGAAGCTTTTTGTTCAACAAACAACTGCCTTCCCGAGCGATGCAGTGAAAGTGACAGCGTATTTTTAGAATTTTGAACCTTCCTGTTAGGTGTTGCTCATGTGTGCAATGATCATAATGTACGACCTTCCAACTTGCGACCAAACACTGCCCTTCATTTTGATGTTCGGTTCCTCATTTATTGACACAAGTGTAAGTACTCCCCTTGATTTTGTGTCATTTACATTTCAATCCAAGCTTTGTGTGTGTGCATGCTTGCATTTGTGGTCTTTTCTGACATCCTGTCTTGCTTCGCTGCATCGCCACACTTACTATCACGAATAGTAAAGGTACTCCTGTGCTTACTGTGGCTGAGAGGCTAGTGCAGTGCGTTAGATAATGATGGAAATGCACTCCAGACTATCCGTCAACCACAGATATATGGAAAAAAAACCCTGCAGAAACGTATTTTTCCGTTGAGATCTAGCAGCGGCAGGATTCTTTGTACACCTTGAAAAATGCAAATGCTGCTGCACATCATCATAGCATAACGTCACGACTGAAATACACTGTTCATGTAGCAAAGACACTATCGAAGATTCCTCTGCTACCGTAACTACAACTGATAATAAAATACACCTGAAACCGTAAATCACTCATCTATTTGTTATCTAGATTGTCTGCCAGATCAGATTACACCTGGGATGAAAGAGCATAGTCTTAGCCAAGTCATTACCTATCAGAGACACTGTTGTTTTGGTGTATATATTCAGAAAGTATTTTGACATCTTGTCCTTCTCCCGAGTATATAGCACACATAAACTGTCTTTTACTACTTGATTACATATTTATTACATAAACTATTGACAGAGCACCTCTATTGCATGGAAGCGAAGTGTAGTCTGGTGTTGTGTAGTGGACAAGTTGTTCATGTGTTTACATGTCGGTGTACCAAGATGTTTTATGCTAGCTTTGTTATTTACGATTAGTGCTATTAATTATCGATTTTCTGAAAACTCCCTTTTACCTCCTCTGATACAGAGAGCATCTGAAAAACTCAAAGAAGAGGAAAGGAAACGGTTGGCAGAGATACAGGCCGAGTTAGATAAACAAAGGCAGTTGGCCGAGGCTCATGCTAAGTCTGTGGCAAAAGCTGAGCAAGAAGCCCAGCAGCTGAAATCGAAGATGAAGGAAGAGGCCAGCAAGAGGCAAGATGTTGCAGTGGATGCGGAGAAACAGAAGCAGAACATCCAGCAAGAACTCCACCAACTGAAGAATCTGTCGGAGCAGGAGATCAAGTCGAAGAATCAGCAGCTGGAAGAGGCATTGGTCAGCCGTACTAAGATTGAGGAGGAGATTCACATCATTAGACTCCAGTTGGAGAAAACAATTACACAGAAGTCCACAGCCGAGACCGAGTTGCAGCAGTTGAGAGACAAGGCTACCGAGGCGGAGAAAATCCGGAAAGCTGCTCAGGAGGAGGCCGAAAGGCTTCGCAAGCAGGTTGCCGAAGAGACTCAGAAAAAGAAGAACGCAGAAGATGAGCTGAAGCGCAAATCCGATGCGGAAAAGGAGGCCTCCAAGCAGAAGCAGAAGGCACTGGACGATCTGCAGAAGTTCAAAATGCAGGCCGAGGAAGCGGAGAGGCGTATGAAACAAGCCGAGGATGAGAAGCTGAGACAGGTCAAGGTGGTAGAGGAGGTGGCGCAGAAGAGCGCTGCGGCGCAACTGCAAAGCACATCCAAATCCTTCACTGAGAAGACAACAAAACTGGAGGAATCCCTCAAGAGGGAGCAGGGCACGGTGCTCCAGTTGCAGGAGGAGGCTGAAAAACTCAGGAGGCAGCAAGAGGAGGCCAGCAAAGCTCGGGAACAGGCAGAGAGGGAGCTCGAGACATGGAGACAGAAGGCCAACGAGGCTCTGCGTTTAAGGCTGCAAGCCGAAGAGGAGGCTCAAAAGAAGAGTGAGGCTCAAGAGGAAGCAGAGAGGCAGAAGGTCGATGCGGAGCGCGACGCCAAGAAACGGGCCAAGGCAGAAGAGGCTGCTCTGAAACAGAAGGAGAACGCAGAGAAAGAGCTGGAAAAACAACGGAACATGGCGGAGCAAATCGCGCAGCAGAAGCTGTCTGCGGAGCAAGAGTGCATTCGCTTGAAGGCTAACTTTGAGCATGCGGAGCAGCAACGGGGCCTCCTGGACAATGAGCTCCAGCGTCTGAAAAACGAGGTCAACGCTGCTGAAAACCAGAGGAAACAGCTGGAAGACGAGCTGGCCAAAGTCAGGAGTGAAATGGATGCTCTTCTGCAGATGAAAATCAAAGCGGAGAAGGAGACCCTGTCCACCACGGAGAAGAGCAAGCAGCTTCTCGAGACCGAGGTCCTAAAAATGAAACAACTTGCCGAGGAAGCGACCAGGCTGAGGTCCGTGGCCGAGGAGGCAAAGAAACAGAGGCAGCTGGCGGAGGAGGAGGCGGCCCGACAGCGGGCAGAAGCTGAGAAGATCCTCAAGGAAAAGCTGGCCGCCATCAACGAAGCGACACGTCTGAAAACGGAAGCTGAGATTGCCCTGAAAGCCAAAGAAGCGGAGAATGACAGGCTCAAGAGAAAAGCTGAGGATGAAGCCTATCAAAGAAAACTGCTGGAGGATCAGGCTGCTCAGCACAAGCAGGACATTGCGGAGAAAATGACCCAGCTAAAGACTTCATCCGATTCAGAGTTAGAGCGACAAAAAACAATCGTGGAGGAGACCCTGAAGCAGAAGAAGGTGGTTGAGGAAGAAATCCATATCATCAAGATCAACTTTGAGAAAGCTTCCAAAGACAAATCCAGTTTGGAAAGCGAATTAAAGAAACTGAAGGGCATGGCAGAGGAGACGGAGAAGAGTAAACTCAAAGCCGAGCAGGAGGCAGAGAAACTGAAAAAAATTGCTGCTGAGGAGGAGAAGAAAAGAAAAGAAGCTGAGGAGAAGGTGAAGAGGATTACCGCTGCGGAGGAACAGGCTGCGCGTCAGTGCAAAACCGCTCAAGAGGAAGTTGAGCGCCTGAAGAAGAAAGCTACCGAGGCCAACAAGCATAAAGAGAAGGCGGAGAAAGAGGCAGAGAAGCAAGCGGTTCTGGCGAAAGAGGCCGCTCAGAAATGCACTGCCGCTGAAGAAAAAGCTCAAGATGTCCTCAGTAAGAATAAAGAAGACGGACTTGCTCAGGAGAAACTCAGAGAGGAGTTTGAAAATGCCAAGAAACTCGCGCAAGCAGCTGAAAAAGCCAAGGAGAAAGCAGAGAAAGAAGCTGCCCTGCTTCGTCAAAAAGCCGCAGAGGCAGAGAAGCAGAAGAAAGCTGCCGAGGACGAAGCTGCAAAGCAAGCCAAAGCTCAGAAAGACGCGGAGAAACTGAAGAAGGAAGCCGAGGCCGAGGCCTCCAAGCGAGCCGCGGCCGAGGCAGAGGCTCTGAAGCAGAAGGGACAGGCTGACGCAGAGATGGCCAAGCACAAGAAGGAAGCCGAGAAGGCACTCAAACAGAAGTCCCAAGTTGAGAAAGAACTGACCAAGGTGAAACTGCAGCTGGAAGAAACGGATAAACAGAAAGCTGTCTTGGATGAGGAGCTCCAAAGGGTGAAGGGTGAAGTGGGTGATGCCGTAAAACAAAAGGCACAGGTGGAGGAGGAACTCTCCAAAGTTAAGATCCAAATGGACGAGCTCCTCAAACTGAAGCTGCAAATCGAGAAAGAGAACAAACGTCTCATGCAGAAAGACAAGGACAACACGCAGAAACTCCTCGCCGAGGAAGCCGAGAAGATGAAGGGCCTGGCAGAAGATGCCGCAAGACTGAGCGTGGAGGCTGAGGAAGCAGCCAGACAGAGGCAGATTGCCGAGTCTGACTTGGCTGAGCAGAGGGCTCTCGCGGAAAAGATGCTGAAGGAGAAAATGCAGGCCATCCAAGAGGCTACAAAACTCAAAGCTGAGGCAGAGGAGCTCCAGAAGCAGAAGGTGCAGGCGCAGGAAAAGGCTAAAAAGCTCTTGGAGGACAAACAGCAGATCCAGCAGCGCCTTGACAAGGAAACCGAAGGCTTCCAGAAATCATTGGAGGCGGAGCGGAAGAAGAAGCTCGAGGTCTTGGCTGAGGCGGAGAAGCTGAAAGCGAAGGTCAAAGAGCTCAGCGACGCTCAGGCGAACGCCGAATCGGAGGCTCAGAAATTCAAGAAACAGGCCGACGAGGCGAGGGTGCGTCTTCAGGCGACGGAAAAACAAGCCACCGAAACTGTCGTGCAAAAGCTGGAGACGCAGAGGCTGCAGAGCACCCGAGAGGCCGACGACTTGAGGAAAGCCATCGCTGACCTGGAAAAAGAAAGAGAGAAACTGAAAAAAGAGGCAGAGGAGCTTCAGAAAAAATCCAAAGAGGTACTGTTGCTTGACTTCCTAATTATTCATGTCCTATTACCATTTACTAATCATTTCTATGTTGCTTTTTTCCCACAAATATAGATGGCAAACGCCCAGCAAGAACAAATCGAGCAACAGAAGGTCATCCTTCAGCAGACCTTCCTGTCTGAGAAGGACATTCTGTTGAAAAGAGAGAAGGCAGTCGAAGATGAGAAAAAGAAACTGGAGAAACAGTTTGAGGACGAAGTGAAAAAGGCCAAAGCTCTGAAAGATGAACAGCAACGTCAGCAGAAGCTAATGGAGGACGAGAAGAAGAAACTGCAGGTCATTATGGATGAAGCTTTGAAGAAGCAAAAGGAGGCTGAGGCGGAGGTGAAGAACAAGCAGATGGAAATGGAGGAGCTTGAGAAAAAAAGGAAGGAGCAAGAAAAGCTCCTGGGAGAGGAAAACAAAAAGCTCAGAGAGCAACTCAACAACCTTGAGGTTGCTTCCAAACAAGGTGCATCGAAAATGAAGGAAATCCAAATCCAGACTGATAAGGTCGCCGAACAGCAGGTAGTTGCTGCGACGACAGTCCAAACAACAAAGCAAGTGTACAATGGCTCTGATGATGTAGACGCAGCCAAGAAAGATGGAGACTCGCCGTTGTCGTTCGAAGGAATACGGAAGAAAGTGCCAGCAGCAAGGCTTCATGACATCGGCGTTCTGACCAAGAAGGAACTGGACAAATTGAAAAAGGGAAAGGTCTCCGTGCAAGACCTCGAAAAGACGGACAAGATCCATTCATGTCTCAAGGGCCAGAATGGTATCGGTGCTATCCTGACGCCATCCAAAGAGAAAATGACCGTCTACCAGGCCATGAAGGAGAATAAGATATCTCCCCAGACTGCAACAATGCTCTTGGAAGCTCAAGCAGCGTCCGGTTACCTCGTCGATCCTATCAAAAATAAATACCTCTCTGTAGATGAAGCTGTTAAGGAGGAGTTAATTGGCCCCGAACTCCATGACAGGTTGCTGTCTGCAGAGCGAGCAGCCACGGGCTTCAAAGATCCCTACAGTGGAGCCAAAATCTCTCTTTTCGAGGCTTTGAAAAAAGGTCTTATTGAAAAGGAACCGGCCACCAAATTCCTAGATGTCCAGCTCGCAACGGGCGGCATCATTGACCCGATCAACGGTCATCGGGTGCCGCTGCAAACGGCCTACAAGCAGGGCCAGTTTGACGCTGACTTGAATAAGAAGCTCAGCCAACCCAGCGATGATTGCAAACTGTTCATCGACCCCAGCACACAGGAGCAACTCACATACAAAGAGTTACTCGAGAAATGCACAAAGGATCCGGAGTCGGGGCTCCTGGTATTACCGGTTACGGACAGCGCTGCCCAAAGCCAGAAAACATACACCGATGTTGAGATGAAAGAGGTGTTCAGTCGCTCCAACATTGACGTGCCCTTCGGCCGCTTCAAGGGTAGGAAAGTAACCATTTGGGAAGTTATAAATTCAGAGTATTTCACCGAGGAGCAAAGACGAGAGCTGATTCGCCAATACAAAACGGGCAAGATCACGGTGGAGAAGATCATCAAAATTGTCATTACTGTGGTGGAAGACAAGGAGAAGAATAAGGAAAATGTTTTCAATGGTCTGAGAGCGTCCGTGTCTGCTGACGAACTTTTGGAGTCCAAGGTAATAAGCAAAGACCTCTTCAACAAATTGAGCAATGGAAAAACAACAGTTGAGGAGATGTCCGCGATGGAACCGTTGAAGAAAGCACTGCAAGGAACTCCAAGCATAGCTGGTGTATTTTATGAACCAACTAAGGAGAAGATGTCTTTCTATCAAGCCTTGAAGAAAGACTTACTGAGCCCAGAGAGTGCCGTTAGCTTTCTTGAAGCTCAGGCGGCGACCGGCTTCGTAATCGATCCCGTAAAAAACGAGAGGGTCCCCGTGGATGAAGCTGTTAAGTCAGGTCTTGTCGGCCCAGACTTCCATGAGCGGCTTCTGTCCGCGGAGAGAGCTGTCAGCGGCTACAGAGATCCATACACCGGGAATAAGGTATCTCTGTTCGAAGCCATGAACAAGGGCCTTCTAAAGAAAGACCACGGCATTCGTTTGTTGGAAGCGCAACTGTCAACAGGTGGAATCATTGATCCAATGAAAAGTTACCGCATCCCTCATGAGGTTGCCTGCAAACGGGGATATTTTGATGAGGAAATTGGCAAGACATTGAACAAGATTAGCGATGACACCAAGGTTTTCTATGATCCCAACTCACAGGAGGATGTGACCTATGCACAGTTGATGAAGACGTGCATAACTGACAACGAAACCGGACTCCCGTTGCTTCCTCTCTCAAAGAAAGCTTCAAAACCAAAAGAAGGCAAACAGATTACAGAGGCTAAAACAAAAGAAGCATTAAATCAGAAAACCATGGAGCTGGAGTATGGGCCCTTCAAAGGAAGAAAAGTCACAATTTGGGAAATCATACACTCTGAATACATAACTGAGGAGCAAAGAATAGAGTTAATTCGTCAATACAGAATAGGGCATGTGACCATAGAAAAGTTAATAAAGATTGTGGTAACAATGGTTGATGAAAAACAGGACAAAATAAAGGAAATGGCCGGCTTTGAGGGTCTCAGGGCGCCAGTAACCGCCACCTCATTATTTGATTCCAACATCATTGATAAGTCAACATTTGACCGCCTCCAACAGGGCAAAATTACACCCAAAGAGGTCAGCCAGACTGAAAAAGTCAAGAAGTATTTGCAAGGCACGGACCGCATTGACGGCATCGCAATGGAAGACTCAAAGGAGAAGATCAGCATTTACCAAGCAATGAAAAGAAATATTTTGCAACAAAATACAGGGCTCGCACTCCTTGAAGCACAAGCTGGAACTGGGTTCATAACGGACCCGGTCAAGAATTTCAAGTACTCCGTGGATGATGCGGTGAAGGCCGGGGTTATTGGTCCAGAACTTCATGAGAAACTTCTGTCTGCTGAAAAGGCTGTCACAGGCTACAAAGATCCATATACAGGCAATAAGATTTCTCTGTTCCAAGCCATGAAGAAAGAGCTTGTTCTCAGAGAGCATGCTATTCCACTCCTGGAAGCCCAGTTTGCTACCGGGGGGATCATCGATCCTGTCAGCAGCCATCGTGTTCCCCATGAAGTGGCCAATCAGCGTGGCTACCTGAGTAAACAAATGGCAGAATCCTTTAAAGAGCCCTCAGGTGACGTTCAATGCTTCACCAACCCCAGCACCAATGAAAGTGTTACTTACATGCGGCTGCTAGAGAAATGCACAAAAGATCCAAACTCCGGTCTTTGCTACCTGCCCCTTTCAAAGCCCGAGGCCCCTGCTGCCGGCGAGAAGGCTTACCAATACACGGAGGAGCAAGTCCAAACAGAGCTCGCAAACACTCAAATAGAGATCCCACATAAGAGTTTTGCAGGAAAGACTATGACCATCTGGGAAGTAATGAACTCAAACATGCTTCCAGAAGAGGAAAGAAGCCGCCTCATGGAGCAGTATCGCCAGGGTAAAATCACAAAGGACCGAATGCTGATCATTCTAATTGAAATCATCGAACAAAGGGAGACTATCAAGGCCGAGCAGGGCATGTCGTGCGATGTCATCAGGAGGAGAATCACCATCGAAGAGCTTTACAGTGCACGGATCATTGATTTGCACACGTACAATCTTCTAAAACAGGAAAAGATGAATGTTCGTGAGGTAATGGAAATGCCCATGGTCAAACAGCATCTCTTTGGAAGCGGTTGTATCGCTGGAATCATGTCAGACACTCCCTCAAAGATCAGTATCTATCAGGCAATGAAAAGTGGGAAAATTAAGCCAGAGGTTGCTGTGAATCTCCTGGAGGCCCAAGCAGCAACGGGTTTCATGATCGACCCGATTAAAGATGAGCTGCTCACGGTTGACGAAGCTGTTCGCAAGGGACTCGTGGGGCCTGAACTCCATGACAGACTCCTGTCTGCTGAGAGAGCGGTCACAGGTTACAAAGATCCGTACAGTGGCAAAGTCATCTCTCTGTTTCAGGCGATGAAAAAGGACCTGATTCCTGAGGATTATGCGCTGAGACTTTTGGAAGCGCAGGCCGCTACTGGCGGATTAATGGATCCTGAGTACTACTTTCACCTCCCCACAGATGTCGCCATGCAACGTGGATACATCAATAAAGAGACACTGGACAGAATATCCGAGCCCAGCGGGGATGTTCAGGGGTACATCGACCCGACAACGGACGAGAAACTTTCCTACGCTCAGCTCCTGAAAAGGTGCCGAGTTGATAAAGACAGTGGCTTGCGGCTCCTTTCTCTGGCGGACAAAAGACTTCTCTTTAAAGGTCTCAGGAAACAAATCACTGTGGAGGAGCTGCTTCGCTCTCAGATCATCAGCCAAAAGACGTATGACGATCTCACCGAGGGTGCCATTACAGTAGAGGAGGTCAGCAGGAACCTTAAAAAGTACCTTGAGGGTACCAGCTGTATTGCCGGTGTGTATGTTGAATCGAGCAAGGAACGTCTGTCTATCTATCAAGCGATGAAGAAGAACATGATCAGACCGGGGACTGCCTTTGAGCTTCTCGAGGCTCAAGCCTCCACCGGATATATAATTGACCCCATCAAAAATCTGAAGCTGAACGTCAACGAAGCTGTCAGGATGAATGTCGTCGGCCCAGAGTTTAAAGACAAGCTGCTCTCGGCCGAGCGAGCGGTCACCGGCTACAGGGACCCTTACTCTGGCAAGGTCATCTCACTCTTCCAGGCTATGAAAAAGGACCTCATCCT
Source organism: Fistularia tabacaria (assembly GCA_901007705.1). Classification (NCBI taxonomy): domain Eukaryota; kingdom Metazoa; phylum Chordata; class Actinopteri; order Syngnathiformes; family Fistulariidae; genus Fistularia; species Fistularia tabacaria. The sequence continues at coordinate 126,713 of CAAKHD010005652.1, forward strand.
CAAAGACCACGGCATTCGCCTGCTGGAGGCTCAGATCGCCACCGGTGGAATCATCGATCCCCAGGAGAGTCATCGCTTGCCGGTTGAAGCGGCGTACGAACGTGGTCTTTTTGACGAGGAAATGAACCAAATCCTTACCGATCCGTCCGATGACACCAAAGGCTTCTTTGATCCCAACACTGAGGAAAATCTTACTTACCTCCAATTGATGGAGAGATGCATGACCGACCCAAGCACAGGGCTCGCTCTTCTGCCGCTGAAAGAAAAGAAGCGTGAAAGGAAGACATCCTCTAAGTCATCCGTTCGGAAACGCAGGGTTGTTATTGTGGATCCGGAGACCGGCAAAGAGATGTCCGTCTACGAGGCGTATCAGAAAGGGCTCATAGACCAGCAGACCTACCTGGAGCTTGCAGAGCAAGAGTGTGAATGGGAGGAAATTACCAGAACTTCATCCGACGGAGTTGTCAAATCCACAATTATTGACAGGAGATCTGGCCGGGAGTATAACATCGATGATGCAATCTCTGGCGGCCTCATCGACAAGTCCGCTCTGGACCAGTACCGAGCGGGAACTCTGTCCATCACAGAGTTTGCAGACATGCTCTCTGGAAACATGAGCGGCGTCAGATCAAGGTCCTCCTCCTTTGGGTCCACCTCATCGTACTCAAGTTCAACGCCTAGTATTAGAACACCAGCAACCACATGGACCGATCCAACTGAGGAAACCGGGCCTGTGGCCGGGATCTTGGACACGGATACACTGGAGAAGGTGTCCGTGACAGAAGCCATACACAGGAACCTTTTGGACAACATAACAGGTCAAAGGTTGCTGGAGGCTCAGGTCTGCACAGGAGGCATCATCGATCCAAACACAGGAGAGAAATTCTCCATCACAGATGCAATGAACAAAGGGCTCTTAGATAAAATCATGGTGGATCGCATGAGTCTCCCCCACAAGGCCTACACTGGATTTGAAGATCCAAGAACCAAAACCAGAATGTCAGCAGCCCAAGCCCTAAAGAAAGGATGGCTGTACTATGAGGCCGGTCAGCGGTTCCTGGAAGTCCAGTATCTCACCGGTGGCTTGATAGAGCCAGATGTTACCAACAGAGTCTCCATTGATGAGGCTGTGAAGAAGGGCACCTTGGATGCACGCACTGCACAAAAATTGAGAGATGTTAATGCATACTCGAAATACCTCACATGCCCTAAAACCAAGCTTAAAATCTCATACAAGGATGCAATGGATAGAAGCATGATCGAGGAGGGGAGCGGCCTGAGGCTCCTCGAAGCGTCATCCCAATCGGGCAAAGGTCTCTACAGCCCCTTCAGCATGAGCGGGTCTGGCTCAGGGGCCGGCTCGCGTTCCGGCTCCAGAAGCGGCTCGAGATCGGGTTCCAGAAGAGGGAGCTTCGACGCCACCGGGTCGAGTTTCACGACGACGTTCTCGTCCCCGTCTTACAGTTCGCCCAGCTACGGCCGCCGGTACTGACGAGACCGGGCGACAAGGCAATAACACGAGGTTGTTAAGGGAAAGACACGCTAAAGACACAGTGCTCACCAGATGCCTATTCTCCATGGAATGTGGTTGTTACACACCTTTAATATTTAATTTTATACAAGTTAAATGATTTAGGTTTTTGTATATTTCACTTTAGTTCTGATTTTTCTCTTTTCAGTCTTTCTGATCCTTTCCTTGTAAGCAGCTAGCATACGACCCCGGGCTGTTTATTATTTCCAATATCTATCACAAACCTTTCCAGTGTACATTATATTTTGGCGATTTTAAACAGTTATGTCATCACATATTTACTGTTAGACATATGGTTTTATTTGCTTTTTAGAATTATTTTTTTTCGCTTATGCGTTAATCTATATCCCAAGTGTTCATGACTATTAGCTACACCCAACCTTGGTGTACGAACTAAAGTTTCTGTCATGTATATTTCGAGATCTGAGAAATAAATAAAAATATATATATATTAATATACATATACATATATATTAAAAAAAAAAAAAACATGATCGGTGAGAATGCTGAATATCACTCTGCAGCGCAGAATAGAGTCTCTCAAAGGTGATCTAGGAGTTGAAGATCACCCATGATACCCCGGCAGGTCCTGTGTACACCCCAGGGAGTCATAGCAACACGGTAATCCACCCCCTTCCAGCTCCTCTACTAACACGTCTTCCCGAGAGAGTCGCGGCGTTTAGCCGCAACCCTCGCTGTAATCAAGTTGTACTGGCACAAGCACTGAAAACAACACATTTACTCGCGTGTCGCGCTTTCCGTGGGACCCTCCGAGCAATGAACCACTAACACTGAGCAGACGAAAAAAAGGTGTAAGCCGTGCTTTGTAAGTGCCTGCATATTACAGTTTGAACGCTTTGAGAGGACGTCCGATATTGTGGTGTGTGCTGTGGTCCTACCGTAAGCTGCCTGATGCATGACTGAAAAATCAGCGCTAGCCCGCCCAACCCCACCACCATTGCATTAACAGGTTACCCTTTTTATCGTCCAGGTGTAGCTCGGTCCGACTTCAAAACAACCCCAGCTCATTTCAGTCGTAATAACGGTAGCCACGCCAGGATGACACGTCAGGCGCGAATGTTTAACCCGCTAATATTTACACCATTTTGTCGACAGACAAGCGATGTATGCACTGTACACTGATAACTGCAAAGGGCACTGTTGCTGAAAGCCATGTATGAATATTTTTCGGCTATGCCACCAGTATTTCTATTTTCCACTACGATTCTTTGTTTTTTCGCCTTTCGTTTTGATGTCAATTATTCTTTACGATGCAAGCACACTCGGCCTATATACTTTTATTTTCATACTCCTCTGATTTGCATGATTTTACTAACATTTAAAAGGTGCAAAAATGATTTTAAAAAATAACGAAAGCAGAAAGCTGTTTCCTTTAAATCATGGGTTGTATTATCACGGCTTCAAAGGGTTCGAAGGACGCATTTTATGAGGGTTATTGAGCTTTCTTCGACACGGTGTATTTATAATAAAATGGTGATAAGGAATTTTATTGTAACAGCTTATGCTATGTAAATAAACATGGAAATTAATTTCTCTCTCTCATTTGTATTCATTTTTGATTTATCTGTTGATCACCTGTTAGTGGTGGATATCCAGTCCAACTGAATACACACTTTCAATGCTTAAATACCTGGAAATGCTTGCTGCAGTGGAGTTTGTTTCGCTTGCTGGCAGCAGAGTAAGCTTTAAACCAGCGCTGCGTTGCAACAGCAACGGTAAACATCGAAATTTGTGAAAAGGAACTGTAGACAAAAGGCAAGTCGCGTGACCATGCCGCCGGACAGTCGACACACAAATGCTATTTTACCCGTAGTACGTTTTTAATAGAGCATTACCGCAGAATAGAGATCACTGTAATTGTTAAGTATATAAACGTGATGCGATCGTGTAAATAATCAATGTAAATGTTATTAAATTCCCTGTAAGTGCAATATCTAAAGCCTGCGATCTATTATAAGCACAGAATAAGAGTATTTTGATTCCCTAAAACAATGCCCCATTCTTCTTGTGAGACACTACAGGAAGCGTGTTCTATACTGCTGTCAATCTCACGGCGAGCCCTTTTTCCCCGTCATGAGTTTCCTCCGCCTGCTGGATCACGCTTTTACGCATTGTCACAGTGAGTCAAATTGCTAATGGAAGATCATTCTGACATTTATCACCAGGGTGTGCAATTCCAGGAAGGCCGCCAGCCCTCGGCATCGCCCTGCTGGTGGGACTTTCCTCGGACTCTGCTTGCGAAGCCCAGGCTCTCTGGCACGCATTTTTGTATGTTGTTTTTATGGACGTGAATGTGTATTTCCAAACATTTCACTCCCCATCCACCCTTCCTTCTTGTCCTCCGGACAAGCTTTCGGGCCCAAAGGTGCTGGGATTTTAACACATTTCCGGTGCTCGCCGGTTCCGATGTGCCACTGAAGCGAGATCAGCCAGGTGTTAAAAATCACAGCATTGGTCTTTGACATTTCATGCAATCTTCACGCGATGGGCTGAAGATATTATCCGCGAGAGGAAGGGACAAGCAAGGGACAGTGACACGCGCAAAAAAAAAAAAAAAACGTCACACTTCGACAGCATACAGTAGCATGGATTACCTCCACCTGTGACTTAGGTCCAAAAAGTTGTGTTTCAGCAGTTACTCTGAGAGATAATTGGAAGGAGCCCCGTCCGTCGCCACAGGCTCAATACAGAAAGTTCCTGCTAGTGTTTATATGAAAGCTTGTTTGCAGAACAAGTTTGGGCAATCAAACACTGCTTACACGCCCGTGTTATGTTTGAGTGAAAGCCTCAAATCCTTTCTTGCCCCCACCTTGACCTCAAAAGCTTCTCCTTGAGTTTCACCGCTGTCAGCAGCTCCTCTGATTGAATGGACTCTGCTCCCCGTCTATTCAGGTCAAAGGCTGAATAGATGGGGAACGTGTCACGGTGGTGATTTTCTGAAGAATGAGCAGTGGAAACGCCGCTGACTTTGACAGCTTATATTCTGAACAGAAGTTTAACGGCATTTTGTTCAGACTCCATTGAGGGAACTGCTAAATGGTGAAATGAGAAAAAGCAGCCCGGCTGAAACAGGTTTTGTCTCGAGATGTTGATAAATAGAGTTGTTTCTGCAGAGTTCGGGAACCCCGGTCAATAGGGGAAATATGAACGGATTGCTGTAATGAGTCTTCGCTCCTCATAATTCCAAAGTGTTACTTAATGTGAGGCTAACTGGCAGTTAGCAAAGGAAAAAGTAAGCTATGAGTTATGTTGTGATTTAGGTTTTAGAAGGACAGATTAGATTAGTCCAGGAGACAGATGCTATGATGTAATATACATACATTTTTATTTTATTTCCTTTTTTATTTCCTTTTTTGATTGATTGGCAATCCTTCTATGGCAACTGTTCAGCAGCCGCTTCCCTAGAATTTTAAAAGCAGCATCCAGACCATAAACACAGACATGAGAGTCGAAGCCGTTCGACAGCAACCTCACGTTGTTGATACTCGTTTGTCACTTTTTACGGGACAGTTTTGTAACGCAGTGAGTTAACACAGCTGACAGATTGTAAAGTTGCCTTTGAGGATTTATTTTCATTAATTTTGTTTTTTATAACTGTCATTGTGTTCAAGGCTTGGTCAGTCACACCCACTTTGTCCTACGACTCCACAATATGTACTTTTGTGTGGCACTTCACAACTACTTGCACCTTTGGTCCCAGCTAACGGGGAGAGCTTTGGCATTGAACTGCTATGCTTGTTATTTTGTTTGTTTGTTTGTTTATTTTTCCCTCTCCCCTTCTTCAGGGGCTGAACTTTCCGCACAAACAAACCCGTCTGCGATGTGAGATTCTTCAGGGGTCACCGGGTTGGCAGCTGTGATCAATCCTATTTTTTTCAGTAGCTCTGAAAGTTGTTGCTAAGCGAACTGTCCACCAATGGAGAAAATGGAATCACATAAATGCAAATGAAAGCACTTGGGGGCCATAATGGGAGGACAACAAGATCGAGCAGCGAGGACTTCCTTTGTATCGCAAAATAAAAGGGATTCCTCCACCTCAGAAAGTCGCGGATTCATGTTTTCGATGTTAAAGCTTTTGGGGGGGGGCAACAAAACACACTCAAACCTGCTTGTTTTGACGAAGGCTTCACTGACGTCGTGAGTCACTCAGTTTCCCAGATCAGGACAGGAAATTCTGCGCTATCAGCCACCTCATCTAAAGCGTGATTTACTGGCGGGCATTTTACTCATTGATGTGTAGCAGACAGGCTCATTCAACACACCGCTTTGTCAGAGTGATACCTGTAAAAATCAAACAGCTGTTTTTCTCTCACTGTGACTTCAGTAACAGGTTACAAATAGCTGAAAGCAGGTGTTGGCTAGGACTAGCATCTTGTTTTAGAAACCAAAAGGCGGAGTGTCCTCTTAGGGAGCGTATTTCCCACCCAGCTGCCTCATCCTTCACACGGCGGTTGACAAAACCTCGGCGTCAGAGTGAAGCTGTCACACATTTCTTCAGGCGTGTCTGAGTGGCAACACTGACGAAAAATGGGAATGCTAACTCCCCCGCTTAGCGTTTGCTCGGATTACATTGGTCAGCCTATTTCAATGTCAGCCGCAGTGATGCTGGCTCGGCTGTCAAATAAAGATCTCTGGATCTATCAAGAAATCATTTTTTAATTCTGAAAGAAAAAAAATGGCAATGTTTGAGGGTGTGTACATTTTTTTAGATCACATTTTGTTGGTGTGGTTTGCTGGTTTCTGTGGCCAGGGGAGATCCTCAAAGCTTCTGGTCGGGAACAGGAAATAACTGCCAGGAGAACGATCGCAGTTTCATTCCTGCGGTGGGTGGAAGAGATAAAGAGTCTGTTGTTCTCGGCGTTATCAAACTACGAAGGAAAAGAAAAAAAAAATCGTTGCACTATTTTACTTTTAGCCAACTGTGGGGGATGATGTTTTTGGACGGCGCTGGGGCTTTCAGGCCGGCTGGTCTGAAGGGAGGGGAGTGATCGGGGGGTCAGCGCACAATGGAAGCAGTTTTAAAATGCATTCCTGGCATGGGGGAGTTCACCAGTTCAATGGGCTGTGTACAGATGCAGGGATTTCCTGCAGGCTCTCAGCTGCACTCACAAGTTGGGGAAGGAAGTCATCTGTCCAATGGTTGGGGTGGGTTTGAGAGCCAGACTCGCATTTTCAGGGAGAAAAAACAGATTTTTCATCACAACAATAGCTCTTTAAATAAGAGGTTAACAGTATTGACAAAATATCAGGTAGCTTTGTCTGTGGAGGTTCTCAGTCATCCAGGTCATGGTAAATTCTGGTCAAAATCTTCTTGTCGTGGCAACTGGACTTGAATTTCCTCCCTTTAAGACATTTCACCCCTCATCTCACGAACTGAAGAAGCCTCTGGGATGAGGGGTGAAGAAAATCAAGTCAAGTTGCCAAGACAAGAAGATTTTGACAAGAATCAGGTAGTTTTCTGTGACCTGGACCAAAAGGTATCTTTATTGCTTCAATTATTTTCAAGGGTTTATTATGACGAGGTAAACGTGACAGTTTTTTTATGTTTGTTTATTACAATGCCGATGATGATGATGATGATGATGATGATGATGATGATGATGATGATGATGATGCAGGCTGTTTTTCTCGAGTGCAGGGAACGTTTTGGCCGTTTCAATTTTCCCACCTGAAATGTTTCTGGAGAAATAGGTGTGGTTAGTTGAAGGGAGTAGCCACAAATTGCATAACTGTCCCCATCCCCAGCCCCTGTTTATTCCCCCGCAGGAATTCTCAAGAGGTAAACTGAGTTCTTGGGCCAGAATTTTGTCGGCCTCCGCTGCCAACGACCAGCAAACAGGGCTCAACGACTGAAAGCTGGTAGTTTCTCACACCGCTGTCCCTGACGTCTTTGTGTGAGAGGCATCCGTCTCAGCCGTTAACTTTTTAATTATTTGTCTATCGAAGATTCTGGAGAATTACTGGGCATCAGAGATTTCACGAGGTAGTAAGATGTAGGAGTAGTTCAGTGACTGGACCCTGTCAGAACTTTGGAGGTGTGTGGGTGTGGGTGAGACCTTGGAATTTCAAATAGAATCACGTATTTTCCTGATTTGACACATTTCTTTTTCCTCCTTATGATCATCCAATTTAAAAAAAAAACAATAAACAAATAGAAAATTAAAAATATAATATATATGCTAAATTTTATATAAAGAGTTGTGGTGCCATTGAATACTGAATTTCTGTTCTCCTAAAGCCGCAACCGACACCTTGATCACATTCATTCCAGCAGAATTGAACTGAGCTATGTGGAAAAGGCAAAAAAAGAAAAAATTACTGATATGGTGCCAAAATTAAATCAAGCCAGCATTTTTTTTTTCCAGACTCTTGATGTGTCTTTCTTAGAGGTGAGGAGGATTTATCATGACAAACTGTCAGAACTGCAAAGAAATGATTAGGCAAACCTGTCTTAACAAATGCTCAACAATGTCAAAAGCAGAGTTCATCTGAGTGTACATTACAAGGCCATCGAGGCAGAATATTAAGCTGTTAACCCCCCAGTAGGTGCATGAAATGTCAATAAGCTCCTTTCTCAGGAATTACTTGCACACATCCGAATTTCCACTTCTTCGCCAATAGCCTCAAAAACAAAAAAAAGGCACTTCGGAGACCGAGGTTTCCGTTGTGATGACGTAAAAAGAAGAGGCGCCCGGCCGCCTACTTTTTATCTTTTTACGAGGGGGCAAAGTAAGGCCACTCCCCCACGCACATGGCGGCAGAATGGCTGGACTTTGGGTATGACCTGAGGTACGCCGCCCAGAGCAGTTGATCATGGGACATCTTTTGCATGTGTGGGTGCACCTCGAGACCTGAACATCTTTGCACATCATTCATGCATGTATGTTAGCTTCGGAGCACTTCCACCTGATCGCATTGGCGTTTAATCAATTGGCATTTAGCAAGCGGTTTGTCCGAACTCGCAGCTGTGGCTATAAACCATTTTAATTGTTTAATGGCATGCGGAGTCTTGAGTCCGGTGATGTTGGCAGCAACACAATTGAGTTTCTGCAATCCTCCGTGTCCTTTTGAAACCACAGAGATGCAATCCTGTCATATTTGCTGCATCTTTCATTCAGACATTTCAAGTTTGCTCCCGTCTGTGTTCATTTGCATTTCACAAACATCAAATGTGACTCTCCCTCGTAGCTGTTAAATGGAAAGCGGGGGATTGGCACATTTCTGTCACACTACCTCGCCCTTTTTTTTTTAAAGGTCTGTACATTCGGCCAAAATTGCGCGTCATCCGATTTCTTGGCCACCATCTCATATGATTGCATTGATCCCGTTGATTATTTGTTCACCTCAAATGTGCTTTCAATCCAGCAGCACCTCTTGGGACAGCCTCTGGCTGTGCAATCAATCTAACAGATTTTTCACCAAGTGGCAGGTATAAACTGTCTGATCTGGCAAGGTGACAAAAACCCCTCCTTCACCTGAGGTTGTCTGATGGTGCTGGGTTTCTATCAGGTTACGTGCCTTTACATGACCATTCCTCAGTTGACCCTGATTCATCATTTTTCTGAAGCAATAAAACACCACTCTTGAAATTAAAAAATGACACGGTGAAGGAGCCTTTAAACTCTGTCCTGCTAGTTTTGACGGTTTGTAACAGGTAAGAAAAGATAATATCGGATAAGATACATTTTATTGATCCCACAATGAGGAAACTCAATTGTCACTGCAGCATCACAGGGTAGATAAGTGTGCAAATAGTAACAACAGAAGAATATGCAAATAAGGATATAGATATAAAATGAACAAAGACTATATACAATATATACACCAGAACACAAAATACAAAAATGTAAAGAAAGAAATGAAAGAAATTCTGTGTGCAGATCATGGTTATTGAACAGTTAACATGGTGTGGGTAGTAAAAATGAAATAGTAATAGGTAAAGTGTTTTGGAGAATGTATAAATATAGTACAAATATGAATATTGCACAGATGAGAGAAGTGGTAGTGGTATATGAGGTAGTGGGGTGGTGCAAAAAGATATTTTTAAGATAAGATAAGATAAGATAAGATCAGATAAGATAATACTTTGATCCCCATAGGGAAAATTCCTTTGCCGTAGTAGCGCAACAATAATAGTCAAAATATAAATATGCGGTAAACAATTTAAAGCAATATAAACAATTAAAAGACAGAAAGTACAAAAAAAAAAATAAATAAATAAATATATATATATATATATATATATATATATATATGCATACATGTACACACACACACATATATATGTATGTATATGTATATATATATGCATACATGTACACACACACACACACATATATATATATATTTATATATATTTATATATATATATATATACATATATATATATATATATATGCATACATGTACACATATATTACATATTTTGTGATGCATGTAAGCAACTGGATGATGTTATCGCAACTGAAAAGAACCCTGACCTGTGAAAGGCAGGGCAGACAAAAGAAAATAATGCACTAC
>CAAKHD010005652.1:138027-148054 GCA_901007705.1 Fistularia tabacaria
TCCCCCAACAACAATCAAACATTTTTATAACACTTTTTTAATTTTAAATCTTTTTTATTTTTTTTTTTTTTTTTTTTTTTTTTTTTTTTTTTACCGTTGAAATTACATCACAGACAGGTATGTGAAATGTGATGCAACGGAGATAGCGCCCTGCCAGCCAGAGGTGTGTACGAACTCGCAATTTGTCCTCTCTCAATTTTTACAAAAGTCAACATCTCTGAGTCTTCAAGGCATGTTCACAGATTTGACATGTTCAGTTGACATTCACTCAGTCACTTGATTTAAAGCTGCGCTTTGACACCATATCACTCGGCTGTCTGAAAATCCTGCAGGTTTACATGTGTTGCACATCAACGGCAGCTGATCAACTGATTTGATCATTGGGAAAAAAAAAAAAACAAGAAATAATTGAGCAGTATGGAAGTGTGTGCAATACAGTGCGTGTATTAAAGGGGTAAAACACGGATGACACATTCAATTTTCTGCATATTCCTTAATCTTTTTGTCACTTGACTTCTTAACTATTTCTTCTGTATGTTTGATTTCTGTAGCTTTTGGGTGTGTTTTGTGTGTTTGTATGGTCCGTTCAATAATGGCCCATCCCCTTATACGCCTCTGTGAGCTTTGCTTAGGGTCGTCTGATGTCAGCATATCTGCGACAGAGAGGGGTTTTTTGACGAAGCCGTCGCTGACTTTGACTGATAACGTATAAAAAGGTTTGAAGCTTAATTGCATTGGCGTTGTATTGGAAAGTGAGAGTGCTCACAGCTATTGAAATCGCAAGGATGCAAAAAACTCATTCTGGCTGTTCCAAAAAAAATGAATAGTTCAACTTTGGTTCATAATGGCTTTTAATAACCCTCCGGGCTTGATGCAGCGCACTTGACTTGATGATCTCATAAGTGCCGTTTTGTATACAATGTGAAAGTCAATCATATTTAAAGTAACCCAATCATTTACAAAGTGGGTGACGATGTCCGAACGGTAAATACAGCGCGAGCAGCAGGAGACACTGGAACGGCTAAGGAGTTTTGTACAAACAGACGTGCTTGGACAAGATCTTACCCTTTGTTCTGTATGAGTTCACACCATGTGTCCACTGACGTTATACTGCATACCCACTGCATACCACCTGCGACTCCATTACGTGTTATGTGAGTTAAATCAAGATACCCGTAGAATTGTTTTCCGATATTTTTTCAGTGTCAGTAATACCTGGAAAAACTCAAAGACCTTAAACTATTATTCCTTTATTGGTCCCGCTTGGTTTGTCTATGATCCCTATGACATCATCCCTCACATAAAACAGTGCACCTTCAACAAGAACCACTTGTTTTCATTATATTGCATTCTCCTAACAGTCAATATTTTATTTGGTCATTTAGCAGAGCTGGAATAGCGTATCCATTCATAAGGAATTTTACTGCTTGCTATTCAGGACCTGTCTTGGCTCATCCACTGCAGCTACTTGGGTCATATAATGTTGAAACCTGGTTGTTTTTGTTCATTGTTGCACCATTCTATCATGGTATATTTTTGCACATCGTAGTACGTTTAAAAAAAAAAAATCTATCTCTGCAAATCGCTGCTTCTACGTGGATCTGAGTAATGTTCGGCTGCAAAACATGACAGACAGTGACGAAATCACAGCGTTTGTGAGTAGAAGCAAAATTGCAACACAAGTTATCTGTCTGACCCAGTCTGACTTGTTCTGACAGAACAAACAAATAACATAGCAACAATTTTTCTTGAGTCTTGGGGGTTGGGAAGGTGTAAGGATATCTGAAGAAAAAAAATAGATAGACGATACCCGTTTGTGCAGAAGATGTTGTCATTACATCTTCGATATTTATGTAAGTGCATTAATCGAAATTGGCATCTGTAAAAAAGCATCCTCTACATATGAGTGAATATAATGTCCCGTCCAGAAATTAAAAAAAAACCAAAAACTCCCCTTTTCAACAACATGATAAAAAACAAAATAAATCAAATACATTGACAATAAAAACATGTGTAATAAAGTTTGGAAACGTAGTCCCATGTACTGTTTCATGGAGGTTCTGCTCAACCCTGCTACCCCCTTCCTGCTATTGTTTTAGGCTTGATTACGTGGGAGCTGGATTAGCAGAGCTGTTAGCTGTTGACTGTTAGCTCAGCAGGACTCTCATTGTTCCGGAGATCTCTGCCAAGCAAGTAATCTCAAATATTGGTTGTCAAGTGGCTGATGCAGCTGATGCGGCTGTCCACTCCACAGGTGAATCTCAGAAAATTAGAATATCATGAAGCTTGGTACTCTTTGTCACTCATTTCAGATAGTGAAACCCACATATTATATAGATTCATTACACATAGAGTGAAATATTTCAAGCATTTATTCCTCAAATGTTTGATGATTATGGCTTACAGATAATGGAAACTAAAATTTAGTGTCTCAGAAAATTAGACTGTTACACAAGATGAATTAAAAAACAACAATGTTTTAAACAGAAATGTCAGGCTTCTGAAACATATGTTCATTTCTGTGCACTCAGTCCTTGGTTGGGCGTCCTTTTGCAAGAATTACTGCAGCGTGGCATATAGGCGATCCGTCTGTGGCACTACTCATGTGTAATGGAAGCCCAGGTTGCTTTGATAGTGGCCTTAGGGTCATCTTCATCTTGATAATTCCCCATGGTTTCTCTTTGGGGTTCAGGTCAGGTCAGGCAAGTTTGCTGGCCAATCAAACACAGTGACCATTGAACCAGCTTTTGGTATCTTTGGCAGGTCTGGGCAGGTGCAAAGTCCTGCTTGAAAATGAAATCAGTATCTCCATAAAGTGAGTCAGTAGAAGTATGAAGTGCTCTGAAATTTCGTGGTAGTTGGCTGCAGTGACTACAGATTTCGGAAAACCCAATGGACCAACGCCAGCACATGACATAGTAGCCCAAATGCGGAAGCTTCACACTAGACTTCAAGCAATGTGGATTCTGTGATTCTCAGCTCTTCCTCTTGACTCTGAGACCTTGATTTCCAAATCATGTGCAAAATGTACTTCATCTGAAAAGAGGTCTTTGGACCACTGAGCAACAGTCCAATTCTTTTTCTCTTTTCAGCCAAGGTAAGACACTTCTGATGTTATCTGCAGTTCAGGAGGTGCTTGACACGAGGAATGCAGCATTTGTAGCCCGTGTCTGGAAGTCGTCTGTGCGTTGTGCCTCTCGATGCGCTGAGTCCAGCCTCAGTCCACTCCTTGTGAAGCTCCCTCAAATTCTTGAATTGATTTTGCTTGACAATCCTCTCAAGGCTAAGGTTAGCAAAAGGTCATCCTTTTGCTGGTGTACCTTTTCTGACCACTTTTCCTTTTCCACTCAACTTTCCATGAATATTCTTGTATACAGCACTCTGTCAACAACCAGCTTTTCAAGGAGCAACTACCGTCTGTGGCTTGCGCTCCCTGTGGAGGTTGTCCATGACTGTCTTCTGGACATCTGTCTTGCCAGCAGTCTTCCCAATGACAGTGTAGCCTACTGACCCAGACTGAGACACAGTTTAAAGGCTCAGGAAAGCTTTGCGGGTGTTTTCAGTTAATTACCATTTAGGGTTTGACACCATGACTTTCCAATATTGAACTTTTTCACAATATTCTAATTTCTGAGACACGGAATTTTGCGTTTCTTTATCTGTAAATCATCAAATATTTGAGGAATAAAAGCTTGAAATGTTACACTCTATGTATAATGAACCTATATAATTTATGGGATTCACTTTCTAAAAGTGGCAAAAATATCGAACTTTTTCATGATATTCAAATTTTTTTTGATGTACCTGTATAAAAGGTATTACAGTAACTTTCTCCCCAACTGAGCTGCCATGGACTGTCGGGCATTTTGCTGCCAAACCCGGCCTGAGATAGCCGGCCAAGCTCTGCAGCCGCACAGGAAGCAGACTGCTGCTGCCCTTTTGGCCCCAGTATCTGCTCAATATTTGGTATCAAAAGTACCTGATAATGGTTATGTTCTGCGAAACCGTTACTGACAAACATTTATTTCATTTTCCATTGTTGTTGCTTAAATTTCTTTTTTTTGATAAACATTTTAAGAATTCTGTGTTTGTGTGAATGTGTGTTCATCATTGCATGTCACACTTCCACAGGTGTAGTGACCACATCCCTGATCTGTGGCTATAAACGTCTTGTGACATCCAAAGTCTCGACTGCACTGGACTTTGGAAATTCCACAGCATTCCAAGAGCCGGTATGTAGTTGAAGAGCAGACTATATATTGCTTATTCATTTTGAGCATATATTATCTATGATAAGCTTTCTGCATGATTAATGTGAACAGAAAATGTGATTCCATCACTGTCTTCCTTAAATTTGGAAGGTAGCCTCAAAGTCTTCATTTGTTAAATTAAAAACATTTTTGTTTTTAGGTTATATCAGATATACAGTACATTTAGGAGAGATATGTGTTACTTCCAACTAATATCTAAACCATGTACCACTACTTTTCCTCTGTTAACAAAGCTCTGAGATCCACAATGGATTCCAACCACAAAAGTGAAAATGACCTCACCAAATCCCATGGCCCTGTGGCGGGCATCTATCTGGAGAAGACAAAGGAGAAGATAACCATTTATCAAGCCATGAAAAAACATCTGGTCAAACGAGGGACAGCATTGGCTCTACTCGAAGCTCAAGCTGCCACCGTTGGTATCGTAGACCCCAGAAACAATCGGACACTTCCTGTTTTAGATGCTGTCAAAGAGGAATTAGTTGGACCAGAAATGCAAGAAAAACTCCTCAAAGCAGAGAAAGCCGTCGGTGGCTATGTAGATCCTTACACTAATGAAATTATATCTCTGTTCCAAGCTATGCAAAAAGATTTAGTCTCAAGAGAATGCGGCTTGAGGCTCCTGGAAGCACAGAAAGCGACAAAAGGCCTGTTTGATCCTGTTGAGAAGGTGAATATCTCAGTTGAAAGTGCAATTAAGAAAGGCTACTATGAAAAAGATCTGCTCAATGAGCAGATGGCAGAGCTAAAAGTGTTCTATGACCCAACCTCCCGAGAAAATGTCTCCTATCACCAGCTCCTAGAGAAATGCATCATTGATCCCGACACAGACATGAAGCTCCTTCCTGTCTTCATCACCTTCAAAGGGCTGAGAAAAGGTATTTCCTCCTCTGAACTGCTTGCATCAAAGATCATTGACAATGAAACATTTGATGACCTGCAAAAAGGGCGAACCACAACACAGGATGTGATGCTGATAGAAACAGTAAAAGAGTACCTGCAAGGCAAGGAAAGTATCGGAGGCATTGCTGTGCTCTCGTCCAGTAAGATAATGAGCATCTATCAGGCCATGAAACGAGGCATTTTGATGCCGGGAACGGCCCTTGTTTTATTAGAGGCGCAGGCCGCGACCGGATTCATGATCGATCCCGTAGAAAATAAAAAGTTTAGTGTGGATGAGGCCATAAAAAATAAACTCGTCGGCCCGGAATGTCATGCAAAGCTTCGTGCGGCTGAGCGAGCGGTCACTGGATACACAGACCCGTACTCCGGAAAAACTATATCCCTCTTTCAAGCACTGTCAAAAGATCTTATCATAAAGGAACATGGGATCCGCCTGCTTGAGGCACAAATTGCCACAGGTGGAATTATAGATCCAATCCACAGTCACAGACTTCCCACGGAGGTGGCCTTCAAAAGAGGCTATTTTAACGAAGACATGAATGCCATTCTAGAGGATTCTGGCGATGACACGAAAGGGTTTTTTGACCCAAATACGGACGAGAACCTAACATATCTTCAGCTGCTGGAGAGGTGCGTCACTGATCCTGTCACTGGTCTGTGTCTTCTTCCTCTCACTGACAAATCAGGCAGGCTGAACTTCAATTTCATAGACAACCAAACCAAATTGGCTTTCAAGGGGGAAACGGTAAACGTGACATACGGCAAATACAGTGGAATGACAGTATCACTGTGGGAGCTCCTGATGTCGGAATACTTCGATGAACACAAGCGGAAAGACATCATTAGAAATTATAGAGAGGGCAAGCTATCTATCAAAATGACTATCACAACAGTTCTGGAAGTGATTGAGAAGTCCGTGAGGACAACTGAAGTTGTGTTTGAGGGTATCAGAGAACCAGTCACTGCCAAACAGCTTGTGGAGGCGGATATCATCAGTCAGGAGGTCCTAGAGGACTTAAAATTGGGAAAAAAGTCGGTACAGGATGTTACAGAAGATGAACAAATAAACGTGTACCTTCATGGGAGAGACAGCATTGCAGGTATTCTTCTGCCTGATTCCCAAATCATGACCATCTACCAAGCCAAACAGAAAGGGAGGTTGATGCCAGGAACTGCTCTGGTCTTACTGGAGGCACAGGCAGCAACAGGATTTGTTATTGATCCCATTGCAAACAGAAAGTTCTCGGTGGATGATGCTGTCAAAGCCAATATCGTGGGCCCAGACATGTGTCAAAAGTTGCGCTCAGCTGAAAAGGCAGTCACTGGATATGGAGACCCATATGATGGAAAAATTATCTCTTTATTCCAAGCTATGCAAAAAGACCTAATTCTAAAAGACCATGGTATTCGTCTCCTGGAGGCACAAATTGCCACTGGGGGAATCATCGACCCAGTGAATAGCCATCGGATTCCTGTCCATGTTGCATATAAGAGGGGATATTTTGACAAGGAGATGAACCAGATCCTGAATGATCCAAGTGATGACACCAAGGGATTCTTTGACCCCAACACCCATGAGAATCTGACATACTTGCAGCTCATTGGCAGATGCGTCACAGATCCCAGTACAGGGCTCTGCCTCTTGCCCCTAAAAAGGCAGAGTTCAACAACAAAGATAGATGATAACACAAAGGAAAGGTTCAAATCAACAGTAATTACTGTCAAATATGGCAGATTCAAGGACAAGCAGGCAACTCTGTGGGATCTTATTAATTCAGAGTACCTCACTGAAGTCAAAAGGCAGGAGTTTCTTAAGTTCTTCAAGTCAAGGAAAATAACAATAGAGCAAATCATTGTGAGCATTTTAGAGATCATCGAGCACAAGGAGATAAAACAGGAAGCAGATCTGAAGTTTGAAGGTCTTCGAGGAGAGATCTCTGCAGTGGATCTTTTGAAGCTTGGAATTGTGAAGGAACAAACATACAATAGCTTAATTGATGGAAAGATGATGGCCACTGATGTGATGGAGATGGACAGCGTGAGAACTTACCTCCAAGGCAAAAGTTGTGTTGCCGGCGTGGTACTGCAGCCCTCCAACCAGAGGTTGAGCATCTATGAGGCACAGAGAGTTGGTATTCTCACACCTGGCACAGCCCTTTGCCTTCTTGAAGCACAAGCAGCTACAGGATTCATTGTTGATCCCCTGAAAAACAGAAAAGTGAATGTTACCCAAGCTCTGAAAGACAAGATCATTGCTCCACAGATGTATGAAAAACTCTTGTCAGCAGAAAGGGCTGTAACTGGTTACGCTGATCCGTACACTGGTCAGAAGATCTCCCTTTACCAAGCTCTGAAAAAGGATCTAATTGTGAAGGAGCACGGAATTCGTTTACTTGAGGCCCAGCTAGCCACGGGGGGCATCATTGACCCCCTGAAGTGTCTCCATTTGCCCCTTAAAACAGCTATTGAGAAAGGATATTTTGACCCTGAACTCAATGAAATCCTTCTGGACCCGAGTGATGACACAAAGGGATTTTTTGACCCCAAGACACAAGACAATCTGACATACATGGAAATGCTGGGCAGATGTATAAAGGATAAAGAAACTGGGCTGTGCTTGTTGCCGCTCAATGACACTCCAAAAGCCAAAGAAACAAAAGCAAAAATATACACTGACAAGGAGATAAGAGATGTGTTTGAACAGACAGTTGTGAGCATTTCCGTGGGACGGTATTCAGGAAAAGTAATTTCCCTCTGGGACCTGATCCACTCTGGGTACTTCACTGAGGACCAGCGGCTTGAATTCACTGAAAAATACAAAACAAAGAAGATAAGTATTCAAACCATAATCAAATTTTTGATTTCCACCATTGAAAAACTGGAGGAAAAAAATACTCCCAAAATGGTAATGGGCCTGAGGAAGCCTGTCACTGCACAGCAACTACTGGATTCCGAAATTATTGATGCAGACACATTCAAACAAGTGACACAAGGAAAAACTACTTTAGACAAAGTAAGTCATCAAGAACCCGTGATAAGCTATCTGAGTGGAACAAGAAGCATTGCTGGGATTAAAGTTAGACCTTCCCAAAAAGTTATGAGCATATATGAAGCAAAAAAGAATGACTTGCTTACTCCTGGCATGGCACTGAGATTGCTAGAAGCACAGGCTTCTACAGGATGGGTCATTGACCCTGTCAAAAACAAGTTCTATTCTGTAGAGGAAGCAGCAAGAGAAAAACTGTTTGGACCTGATGTACTTGAGGAACTTCTTGCAGCTGAGAGAGCTGTTATTGGTTATAAAGATCCATACACTGATGCTACAATATCACTGCTGGAAGCAATGAATAACCAGTTGATTCAGAAAAATAATGGCATATACCTACTTGAGGCACAAATGGCAACTGGCGGAATTATTGATGTAGAGCAAAGTCATAGGCTACCTGTGCACATTGCAATGAAAAGGGGATACCTGAATGAGGAAATAAACAACATTCTGTCCAACCCCAGTGATGAGGAAAGGGGATTTTTTGACCCAAATACAAAAGAAATTCTCTCTTACATGCAGCTAAGAGGGCGTTGCAAGAAAGATTCTGACACTGGGCTACTTCTTCTGGCCCTGGATGAAGAAAAAACCCATGCTTTTCACACAGATGAACAAATTGAGCTTCAGTTCAAAAACCGTGTGGTTGCAGTGGACGCAGGAAGATTTCAAGGAAAAGAGGCAACCCTGTGGGAAGTGTTGCTCTCTGAATACATATCACAACAGAAGAGGGAGCAGCTCTTGCAACAGTACAAGAAAAGGTTACTGACTATTGAAGGAATCATTGAAATTCTCACAGTCATTATAACAGAGGTATCAACAAAAGAAATGAAATTCAAAGGATTGAGAAAACAGGTGTCTGCTAGTGAATTGTATGAGTCAAAGATAATCTCAAAGGAAATGTTCACAAAGATTATAAAAGGGGAAGTGACGGAAGACAAAGTAAACAAAATGGAATCAATACAAAAATATCTTGGCGCTACAAACTCTATCGCAGGAATTAGAATTGAGTCAACAAAAGAAGTTATGAGCATATTTGAAGCCAGGAAGAAAGGCCTGTTGACCCCTGGTACGTCTCTGGTGTTGCTGGAAGCACAAGCTGCCACTGGCTTCATCGTTGATCCCGTCAACAACAAGAGACTTTCAGTGGAGGAGGCGGTGGCCCAAGGAGTCGTTGGCAGTGAGTGGAAAAACAAACTGCTCTCAGCAGAACGGGCAGTCACCGGTTACAAAGATCCTTATACCGGGGGCGTCATCTCTTTATTCCAGGCCTTGCAAAAGGATCTGATTGTCAAAGATCACGGAATTCGCCTCCTTGAAGCTCAGATTGCCACAGGGGGCATCATCGATCCTGTGCACAGCCACCGCGTGCCTGTTCAGGTGGCGTACCAAAGAGGGTACTTCGATGAGGAAATGAACCAGATTCTGTCGGACCCAGATGACGACACCAAGGGCTTCTTTGACCCCAACACACAGGAGAACCTCACCTATCTCCAACTCGTCGAGAGGTGTGTCACCGACCCGTTGACGGGACTTAGTTTGCTGGTCATTGTGAAGAAAGGGGAGTTTTATTTCTACGTCGACGAAGCGACAAAGCTCATTCTGAAGTCCACGACAACAGCTAAAGCTGGAGGAAGGTATCAGGGAATGACCGTGTCCCTGTGGGAGCTGCTGTACTCCAAGTATATCGCAGAGGAGAAGAGGCGAGAGCTTGTGCGGCAGTTCAAGTCGGGGAGCATGACCACGGAAAGCTTCCTGGAGACCATCTTGATGATCATTCAGAAGCAAACTACACCAACCTCACCCCCAT
>CAAKHD010005653.1:11389-24777 GCA_901007705.1 Fistularia tabacaria
CCCGCCCGCCCTTTCCACTTCAAAACGAGCCGTGATAGATTGGGTGATCCCCCCCCCCCCCCCCCCCATCCCCGTCCAATCAGACGCTCCCATCACGTCTCGCGACCTAATGACCACCCGCTCCTCCGGAGACCCGCGGCGCCGCTAATCGTTTCAACCATTTGAATCATCAAAACAATGAGTGTGGGGGTTAGCGGGCTCACTTTATAATTATGAACACATTAATTATGCATTCATTAAGGATCTCTAGCTGGCTTCATCAAAGTGAAACTTTAGCGGGGGGGGTTCTTAGAAATGCTAATTATACAGTGAAGATCAATAATGCTAAAGGGCTAAATTGCAGCCGTGTTTTCCTTTAAGCCCCGCCTCCCGACATCCACCTTGTTCTAAAAATACGTGTATTAGCATGCCGCTCCCGCAGATCCCCCCCCCCCTCCCCCAGGGGTTTCAGTGGATCGGTCCATGTCGGGAGGCAAAGGGGGGGGGGTTCTACTCGTGAAAACAGCGTTTAGGAACTCCTGTGGGAATTTGGGGCTCTGGATTCTCTCGAATTGTTAGTCACAGGGTTTGGGGCGTCTGAAATAAAATGGCGCCTCAGGGCGGGATTGGACGAGCTGGGCTTGTTGCTAACTGAAGTCGGGATTAAGCCTTGGCTCCCTGTGCACTTCCTATTACGTGGCAGCAGCAGGTGGCGGTTAGCATTTGCGGAACTGCCCTTGCGCCACAGCCTCTCGTATTAGCGCCTCTTGCTTCACCTGATGCTAACCGCTGGTAGTTCCCCGCACTTCTCAACTTCTGGATACTTTCTGGTTCCTGAAAGTTGGAGGCCCAAAGGACAACCCCTGAGGTTCTCCAGAAGGTTCCTTCAGGGTCAAAGCGAGACTCTGCACTCTTTGTTTATCTCTGAAATTTTTCTATGACTAGCATAAAGAAGAACCGCCACTGAACGCTCGGGCAGCCAAGGTGACTCGCAGGATCCAGGTTGGCCATCTTTTACGCCTCTCTGGAACTGGCGTCCTTGTCCGAGCCCTGCGCCCAACACCCCAATCACCGGGCGTGCACCGCTAAGCCGGAATGACAAAGCATAGCGTGCTAATCCCCGTCACGCTGCCGCGCCGCGCTGCCCCTCCTCCCACCCAGGTCTGCAGAGCCTTTCCCTTCGCTGCGCTAAAGCCGTTTTCACAACAATCCTGCCTTAGCGATGGTGGCAGCGGTGGCCAAATGGCAAGGCGGGCGATTAAACCCCGCTCCCAGAAGCTCCCGCGGTTGCACGAGTGTCGGCGACCGGCGTCGTCTTGCAAAACCGACCAGCCGGTCAGTAAGACGCAGAGCCCAGATCGCCGGCAACGTTTAGATCGGGAATTCACTTGGTCTTGAAGTAAGCAGTAAACAAGGAAAAGGTATGGTCCCGGCACTCGCTCAGTGAGTTCCTCCCCTACCTGGCTCGGGGAAGGAGGCCGGGGAGCAGGAGGAGGAGCCACAGGCCCGTGTCCAGGGGGCGGGGCTTGGCGGCGATGGCGGCGGCGGCGGCGGCCATGTCCTCTCGCGCTGAGGAGTCCTGCAGAAGCGAAAGAGAAGGGAAGGAGGGGGTTACGGCCATGACGAAAAAAAAAATTAAGCTCCAGAACATCATCCCCTTCGCAAAGGTGGTTTTAACCTTGAGAGACAGATGGAGGCAATCGGAGCCGGCGGGAAGGAGGGGGGGGGCAAGAAAAGCAACCGCCTGTGAGACCCCCCTCCCCGCCCGGATAGGGAAGCTAAAGCTCGCTTCCTGACGCCACCATCGCGCCGTGTTGGCTCCGACCATCCCGACATACGAAGTGTTCGGGAGAGTTTTTTCTCCTCCTCCCGTCCACGGGCAGCATCGCGGCTAATGCAAACGGCAACAACGCAAACGGCTAACCCCAAACCGCTAATTATCGTTGCTACTGCATGAAAGCATGTATGTTATGTTTTGTTATTTAATGCTAGTTAAACAACATTAGCTGTCTTTTTTTATAAGAATGGGGTATTTAAATGTGGTTCTTTTAGTATAGATATATGTACAAATATACATGTACATATAAAATCTAATTCTGAAAAAAATCAATTTGCGTATAAATAGATTTATATAGATATGTATATTTACATATATTCATATATATTTTTTTCGTCATTTGGGTGCTGGCTTTGGCTACGAAGGCCGACTGAGCGTCGCCACGGTGATGGTAGTCACCTTAGCAA
This sequence comes from Fistularia tabacaria, assembly GCA_901007705.1. Lineage (NCBI taxonomy): Eukaryota > Metazoa > Chordata > Actinopteri > Syngnathiformes > Fistulariidae > Fistularia > Fistularia tabacaria. Next base: position 13,613 of record CAAKHD010005653.1, read on the forward strand.
TTCCGTTGCGCTTCTTAGAAATTCAGCAGATAACACACACACACACACACACACACACACACGCACATACTTCAGAAGCGCCCCCATTGTTCCCTTTGTGCCTCCCCTCACTTTATTATCACCATTGGGAGAGGAGGGCCTGGTCTTTACGGAGGACTAAACCAATGATGGTACGGCGAGAGAAGAGTTGGAGAAGAAGAAGAAGAAGAAGAAGAAGAAGAAGGGTTGGGGGGGCTAAAGGAGGCCTTGCTTGGAGGCGTTGGAGCTTAACAAAAGTGACGAAGCCGTAGCATATCCTCGCTGCAGCGTTCGAATGCACATCCGGACCCCGTAGATCAAAAAAAAAAAAAATGGTACGCTCCGATGTTTGCCCCCAAGCGAGGCTTTGCATTTCCTTATGCTCCTACATCCCATAATTTCACCTCGGTCGCCGAGCCAACATTTTTTTTTTAGATGACTTGTGAATGAGAGGGTGAATGGCAGACGCTGTTACTCGATGTCGTGAGAGTCGGCCATGTTTACAACGGGGTCCGACAGCCAATCACATTTGAGTTTGAACGACTTTATGAATGCTTTTATTTTGCCGTCCAACTTGGCAGGACACTCACACACACACACAGACACACACACACACACAGACACACACACACAGACACACACACACACACACACACACACACACACACACATACACATACACACACACACTGGCTTGATCGGCTTCCAAGCAGCTCAATGCTAGGACGGGCGCGCCTCTCATTAGCATACCGGAATTAGTAAGAGATACGCCAGATGGAGTGTGTGTGTGTGTGTGTGTGCGCGAGCGTTCACTCGTTCAGATGTTCATTTACTCTTCTTCACCTGACAGCGGGTGGGGTGGGGTGTGGGGTGGGGCTAGCAAAACGAGGACGGAGCGTTGGAAACGAACGCCGAGGAGCGGAGGTCCTTGAACGTCCCGCAGCTCCAATCATGTTGGCAATCATGTTGACTTTGCTTTTTCGGGTGAAAGGTCGGGGGATGTTAATATCAAATAAGTAAAATAAATGAATAAATAATGATAAATGAGTACAAATACAGTTAGCTTAGCAATGGAAGGGTACCATTTGCTGTCGCCACCCGTCACATTATTGTTTACATAATGTTTACACCCACGCTTGTCACTTTAGCTTCTATTAAAAGCGTGACCCCCCCACCCCCTGCACACACACACACACACACACACACACACGCACACATGCACACCGCCACCCCCCCTCCCTGGTGCATTCAAGCTCCTGTTGTCACGCGGGAACGTTCCGCCACCGACTTCGCCTACGAGGCTCGGTCTTTCCCGTTAGCTTCCAGAGAAGAACAGCTAGAATTCTAATTGTCTGTGTGTGTGTGTGTGTTTTTTAGAGTCTGTGTGTGTTTTTTCATGTGCGTGTGTGTGTGTCAGGGTAGACGCGGCACACCTGGCGGGGAACCGCCCGGGTTCGAAGGGAGCAGAACCCCTCCTGACACGCGGCATCTGTGCGTGCTTTTTTGCCTTGTTAGCGCCGCCGGCAGGTGGCTGCTAACAAGGCCCCGCGACTCCCGAGTGGCCGGGTGTGCGTGCATGTGCGTGCATGTGTGTGTGTGTGTGTGCGTGTGTGTGTGTGTGTGTTGTAAAGTCACCCTAACATGGGAAGATAAATACCAGAAACATTCCCGCTGGGATTTCCTTAACCCCCGCCGGTGGCCGCCATTAGCTCCGGTGAGTTCCCGCGGGACCCTGAGCGTCCTGCTCTGTTGCCATGGTTACCTACGAATGACCGCGCGTCACGGACACAGGTGTTTGGAGCGAGCTGGAACCCGATCCGGTTCTGATTGTCGGGCGGTTTCGGGTGGGGGTGGGGGGGCGATTTGCTGTTGCCGTGGTTACAAGGAACGTCTGACATGAACCGTTTGGCGTGAATGTCGCCGTGGAGACGAGGACGGTGTGTGTCGGCGGGTAAAAAAAGGCCTCTAGGGCAGTTAGGACAGCTCTTCAGCTTCGAGGGGAACATCTAGGCCCCCTAGGGACCTCCTTGGCCTCGAGGGAACTTCTTTGGCCTCTAGGGAACATCCTCAGCCTCTAGGGAACGTCTAGTGCTGCTAAGAACCATCCAGGACTGCTGGGGGACATCTAGGGCAGTTAGGACACCTCTTCAGCTTCGAGAGGAGCATGTTCCTCCCCTAGGGGACGTCCTCAGCCTCAAGCAAACTTCTTGTGATGCATAGAGCCATCTAGGGCTGCTCGGGGACATCTAAAGCAGTTTAGGCCACCTCTTCGGCTTCGAGGGGAACATGTAGGCCCTCGAGGGTCCTTAAGGGAACCTCTTGGGCTTCTAGGGAACATCCTCAGTCTCTAGGGAATGCCTAGTGCTGCTAAGGAACATCTACGACTGCTAGGGGACATCTATGACTGCTAGGGAACATCTAGGGAACCTCAGCTGCTGGGGAACATCTAGGGGTTCTAGGGACAATCTAGGACAGTTAGGACACTGCTTCAGCTTGGAGGTGAACATCTAAGTGCCCTAGGGCACCTCCTCCACCTCGAGGGAACTTCTTGGGCCTCTAGGGAACATCCTCAGCCTCTAGGGAACATCTAATGCTGCTAAGGTACAGCTAGGACTGCTAGGGGACATCTAGGGAACCTCCTCAGCTCCTAGGGACCATGTAGGGATTCTAGGGAGCACCGAGGGCAGTTGGGGAGTCTCTTCACCCTCTAGGCCCCCTTGGGGACCGCTTCAGCCTCCAGGGAAGCTGATTAGCTTCTAGGGAACGTCCTCATTCTCTCGGGAACATCCGGATCCCCTACAGAACCTCTTCAGCCTCTTGATCCAGGGAACATCTAGGGACGCCAGAGAACTTCTTCGGCCTCCAGGGAACATAAAGGGCCCCTTTGGGACCTCCTCAGCCTCGAGGGAACCTCTGTGGAATCTCCCCAGCTTCTAGGGAACATCTAGGGTTAGCTGGAAACACCTAGTACTTTTTAGGGGACCTGGAACATCTAGGGGTGCAAGGGAGCTTCTCAGGTCTCTAGCGAACACCGAGTGCTGCTCAGGAACAAATTTTAGGGATTTTTGGGGGGCTAATTCCTTTTTATCATTATTTTTTATTTATTCTTATTAAAGAATTATTTTTAAAATGTACATATTTGAATAAAACAATACACCCCACCATCCTGTATGAGCGTGCATAGCTTTTTAAAACTTATATTAGAAATAAACTATTTTGCTTAAAGCAAATTTATTTGAGAGAAATTATGATGAATTAGGAAACGGTTTTTTTTCAGGAACTTTAAGCTAACTTTAGGGATTTTTTCGGCTAATACCTTGCAAATTGTAGTCAACAATGCTACTTTAAATGGTCAGAGACTGCTATTTTACATGGTAGTTACTTGAAGTCCAACAAATTAAAAAAAGAAAATCCTAAATAGATAACACAGCTCAATGCTAACTATACTAAATAAACCACCCATGTCCTGCCTGGAGAACCCAGGAGCGCGTGAGAACCAGGGACTCCTCCGCGGGGCTTCATTCATTCATCGCCAAAGAGGCTCTCCTCGTAAGAAGTTATCGTGAAAGTAGTAGCGTGTGTGTGTGTGTGTGTGTGTGTGTGTGTGTGTGTGTGTGTGTGTGTGTGTGTGCCGGTGTGTGTGTATGTGTGTGTGTGTGTGCAGGTGTGTGTGTGTGCGCGCACACGTGAAAACACACACATGTCAAACCGTCCTCCGGGATTCACCCATCACTCGGACGCGAGTTCCGCCTGAGCGAGACGCTGAGTCACCTCTCCATCAAATGTGTCCCAGGGCCGAGAACGTCTGCAGATAAATCAACACCTGGCAGAACCTCCTCCTCCTCCTCCTCTTCCTCCTGTTCTTCTTCCTCTTCTTCTTCTTCTTCTTCTAACGGCTCCTTTTAAACGCTCAATAAAACGTAGCGCGAACAAGTCGTTTCCGCAGCGGCTGCATTGGCAGAACCGCCGTTAAAAACCTTTCACGGCGTCTGGCTTTGCTAACGAGCAGCGCTAAGGTGGAGAACCGCGACACACACACACGCACACACACCTCCGCCGACGAGCTAACTTTATTGGAAGGGGTTTTATGAAGCGACTGACGGGGTGCGGGATTATTTTCCGGCCCGCTGTCGGCAAACAGCCGCCAGAGCTAATTCTGCTAATCTGGTTTAATCCTAATCCCGGGGTATCGCGTCGACGATCCGCCGTCATTTTAATCTGGCCTGATGCCGTCGTGGGAGCCCGGTGTCACATCGTGCGAATAATCTGGACGGGCGCAACGATAACGACGTGATCTGAAGATGCAGCGGTAATCTTGGTCTCATGCGACGCTGATAATCTGCTCGTGTGCGGAAATTATAATCCCGGTCAACACACTGGGATTGTAATCCGGGCTAATGCTATTATAAGAGACCGGTCTCGCATGGTGTGAATAATCTGCTGCCATGCAACAGCAGTAATGTCGTCTCACACACAATCTTGGTCCCATGTGACGCCGATAATCTGGCTAAAATTATAATCTGGTCCCATTCTGCAATAATAACCCAGTTATATTTCGTATTGATCTGCTATCATGAAGCGATAAAAATGTAATCTCAAATCGTAGTTATATTCTTGGTATATTTCATATGCTGGACTAATTATCTGGTTTAAAAGCTATGCTAGCCATGCTATTTAAATAATCTGGCTAATGATCTGGTTTCACGTTAACCTCATATTCAGGCTACATTTATAATGTTGTTCCATGCTATGGTAGTAATCTGGATCCATGCAACACTGATGCTAATGCTATATCAATCTGGTTTCATATTATGCTAGTAACCCGGCTTCATGCTAGACTGATAGCCATGCTATTTTAATAAACTGGCTAATAATCTGGTTTCATGTTAATCTCATACTCAGGTTACAAATATAATCTGGTTTTAAAGTATGCTAGTAACTTGGCTACATGCTGTATTGATATTGATACACATGCTATATGAATCTTGTTCTATGTTATGCTAGTAATCTGGTTTCATGCTAGACTAATTGTCATGTTTCATTAATAATCTGGCTAATAATCTGTTTTCATGTATTCTTATACTCAGGCTGCCTAAATAATCTAGCTCTATATTATACTAGTAACCTGGCTACATGCTAGACTGACACTCATGCAATATTAATCTGGTTTTATGTTATGCAAGTTATCTGCCATCATGCTAGACTGATAGTCATGATAAATAGCTAATCTCGTTTCATGTCCTTCTCATAAGCAGGCTACAATTATAATCTGGTTCTATATTGTGCTCGTAATCTGGCTTCCTGTTATTCTCCCACTCAGGTTCCATTAATAATCCGGTTCTATATTGAGCTCGTAACCTGGCTACATGCTACTCTGATACTCATACTATATTAATCTGGTTTTGTATATGCTAGCGGTGTAATCTCCTGCGGTTCCTCCAGCCGGTTCTCTTCCACACTAGACATCTGGCGAGCAGCGCCGGCGAGCCCACTAGCGAGAACGTTCCCTCCAGAACCCCAAGGTTATCTTCTCTGAGGCTCCACAAACGCCAAACCACTAGCGAACGGCGGCTCGGGACCGATGTTCTGTTCTGGAGAACTCGTCGGCCCGGGAACCCGGTTCCACCTTCACGTCAGGGAGAAAGGACTCTAAAAAATGTAAAAGCATGAATATTTGAAGGTATCGCGGAGAACAGGAAGCTCCAGAAACTTCTTCCAAACTCACCGGAAGGCTGTGCTGCTATGCAAGGCGCGAACAAGGATTTAGGGGGCAAATTAGGGGGGGATGACGGGTCACTGATTGGATTTTGGTTTATTTTTAATCTCCTATCAGACCACTATGAAATAGCATGGGTGGTTCTGTCAGCATAATTAGCTTCAAACTCTTTAGCCCTAATATTTATTTATTTATTTATTTATTCATTTATTTTTTAATTTGTTGGACTTCAATTATATTTCTGAGTACCAAGCATGTAAAATTGAATTCTCTGACAATTTAAAGTAGCATTATTGACTACAATATGCAAGGAATTACCCCAAAAATCCCTAAAGTTAGCTTAAAATTCCTGAAAAATATAATTATTTCATAATAAATCATTATTTTTCCTCAAAAAAATTTGCTTTCAGCGATATAGTTAATTTCTAAAATAAGATTTTAAAAAAGGCTAAGCATGTTCATATAGGATGGTGGGGTGTATTGTTTTATTCAAATAGGTTCATTTTAAAAATTATTCTTAAATAAGAATAAATTAAAGAAATTAAATAAAAATTAAAAATTACATCCAAAACAATTAACTTGCTCCTTGTTTAAGTTGCCAAAGTCAATTTGGTTCATTGATATCGGCCGGGATAGTGGGCGGGACTAGTCAGCACAGACACCTGTCAATCAAACATGCCGATTAACCAACCTGACGGCCAACACGCCATTAGCGGCCAACAAGAAAGAGGAAGCGGTACGCAGGAAGTAGCATCAGCAGACAAAGGGGATTGGCGGGGAATAAGTAAACAAAGATGGCGGAGAGCAGTGGAGGACTGACAGAGCTCAAATGGACTACAGTCATGGGGGACGGGACAAACGCTAACAGCTAGCTGTATGGTTGTTCACGCTCTGAACTCTTGTGGTGCGTTCAGCTTTCGGCTCGACCGACAGCGTAACGTGTGATTGACATCCCCCCGGCCGCGGTAACCGCCGGGTCAGTGTGTTCGACGCGGGTAACCACGGCGACAGTCGCCGCGTACCCGCTAGCCGGCCGGCGCCGATCGATCAGGACGAGAGGCCAAGAGTCCAAGGGCGATTTAGCGGAAGTGGGAGCAGGCGGTCATTAGCTAACGGCTGTGCGGTGCGAGATTGGAACACGGTATTCACACACACACACACACACAAACTAACACACACACACACATACACACGCTATGCTAGCGCTCTGGATGCTTAATTCAAACCATAAATCAAACCCGGCTGAGTTTTCACCTTGAGGCTCCGTGGGTCGGCCTTCCGCTGGACGCCGTCGGATTTCCCTGACTTTCATTGAACTCGTGTTTATTTATTTATTGATCCGTCTCTCGGACATGGCGTGAACGTGCGAACGGATGAAGGGGAAGAAAAGAAGAAACGGCTGATTTGGTTGTTGCTTCACGGGGAAAAAAAAAGGGCCTTTCGGCGACTCGGGGATTCGCTTTTACGCTGGATCGCATTCACACGTTCACCCGTTCATCCGTTCACACACTTTGGGGCTGACTAGACCAATCAGAGGGAGAGAGTGAATGCTTGTTTGCCTCTGTGTGACGTGAACGAGAGCGTGAATGGTTGCATGTTTATATTTGGTGTTTGAATGAGTGAATGATGGTATATTCAAATGACGTGTGAATGAATGAGTGAATGGTTGTATGTCTCCTTATGACATGTGAATGAGAGGGTGAATAGTTGCATGTCTATATTTGGGTTATGAATGAGTGAATGAGAGGGTGAATGGCAGGATATTTAAATGAAATGTGAATGAATGAGTGACTGGTTGTATGTCTCTGTATGACATGTGAATGAGAGGGTGAATGGCGATATGTTTAAATGACGTGTGAATGACAGGGTGAATAGTTCCATGCCTCTTCATGAGAGTGTGAATTGTTTTTCTCTCTATGAAATGTGAATGGTTGTATGTCTATGTATGAAATGTGAATGAGAGGGTGAATACTTGCATGTTTCTAAAGGACGTGAATGAATGAGTGAATGGTTGTTTGTCTCCATATGACATGTGAATTAGTGAGTGAGTGAATGGCGATATATTTAAATGACCTGTTAATGAGAGGGTGAATGGTTGTTCATCTCTATAGGATGTGAATGAGAGGGTGAATGTTGTACGTCTGTATGAGGTGGGAATGAGTGAAAGGGAGAATAGTTGCATGTCTATAGGACGTGAATGAGAGGGTGAATGGTTGTTTCTCTCTATAAAATATGAATGAGTGGGTGAATGTCTGTATGTGACATGTGAATGAGAGGGTGAATGGGGGTATGTTTGAATGACTTGTGAATGAGTGAAAGGGTGAATAGTTGCACATCTCTATGAGAGGGTGAATGGTTGTATGTCTCTATAGGATGTGAATGAGAGGGTGAATGGTTGTTCATCTCTATAGGATGTGAATGAGAGGGTGAATGGTTGTATGTCTCTATAGGAGGTGTGAATGAGAGGGTGAACGGCGGTACGTCTGTGTCTTCACAGCCTCCCTGCATTTGACCCTTTTGGAAAATAGGAAGGTAAATGAATGAGCGAGTGAATGAATGGGTGAATTTCTGCAGCAGGTTCTCAGTCACCCCAGGAGCGCCTCCCTACTTTCCACTGAAAAAAGGAGGACTTAGCGTCGGCCACCCGCTTCCTGCTCCCGACCCGGCGGGATGTTAGCGATAGCTGTCTTCTAGCCTCCAACGCATTAGGAATGCGGGGGGTCTTATCTGAGCAGCCACTCTGCATGAAAAAGACCTGACGCTGCAGTGGCGCAAAGGACGTGTTCGGATTTTCCGGCAAGCCGGGAAAAGACAATTTATGTTGAAATATTTAAAGTGTAAAAAGAAAGAAATCAGCCAGGGAACTTGTTGTAAACAAGTGCCGTTAAAAATGAATAAGATGATTTTTTTTAAAGAAATGATATGATTCGTGTTGAGCGTCTGGCAATAAGATGCATTAAAACGTGAGGTGAGGCAAAAAAAAATCTCTATCTCAAACAGGAACATTTTTAAAATGAAAAACTTATAATTTAAATTTATAAATAATTTACAAAGCGGATCCCAAAAAATCCAAAAAATCTACAGCTTAATATTTTTAACCACCTGACATAACAAATTAAATCATTAAAACAGTTTTTTTTAGATGTCTTTCTTTAATTCGGGAGAAAAATAATTAAGGACGTCAGAAGGAATTGAAAATTAATAGGCAACAAAATCAAAGAAGATCAAAATATTATTTTGAAAATATTTCCTATAAAATCAGCAGGAAAGTAATCCAATTTTCAAGAAGTTGAAAAAATAAACATATACTCAAATAAAGAAAATCATCAACATGAAATCTTGATGAGCGTAACAAAGATTAAAAAAAATCTTAAAATTAAACAAAAGGAAATTCATCTCAAATGAGAAAACAAATTTTGAAATAATTAAAAAATGGCCCCAAAAAATCACAAAAATCTGCAGTTAAATATTTTAAACCACCAGACATAACAAATTAAATAAGTAAAAATAAGATTTTCTTCTTTTCATTTGAGAGAAAAAGAATGAGAGAAATTAGGCGGAATTGAATATTAATAGGTGACAAAATTTTAAAAAAATATTTCCTGTAAAATCGGCACCAAAATAATCAAATTTTCAAGAAGAAGTTAAAAAAATAAACTAGAATAAAATCAATAAATAAATTAAATCGAATGAAAAATCTTGATGAGGTAAAGAAAGATTTCAAAAGAATGTAAAAAATAAGATAAAATACAAGTCACCTGCAAATCCATGCATAAAAACCAGCCAAGTAAAATAAAGTCGAAAAACCAAAACTGCAGAATTTAACCACAAAAAACATCCCAAAAACGCAAGTATGTGTGTGTGTGTGTGTGTGTGTGTGTCCCCGGTGTGTGTGTTTGTGTGTGTGTGTCCCCGGTGTGTGTGTGTGTGTGTGTGTGTGTGTGTGTGTGTGCAGTTGTGCTTTGACTCCCGGCGGATGTGGATGTTCACCGCGGCCCCCTCGGATCCACACTCTCTGTGAATGATGGCAGCTGTGCGGCGCCGGCGGCGTGCAGTGCTCCCTCGGCCACAACGGCGGCGGCGGCGAGCGGCAGGCGTGACTGATGGCGCCGGGAGGGACGAGGAGGAAGGGTGGGGTGGGGGGGAAGCAACCCCGGCGACCGCTTTTGGCAGGTGGAGACGGAGAAGCCTGGCGACAGATGGTCAAAGTTCGTCTCTGGCTTTCACGACGAGGCTCCGCGGGTCATTGAACGCAACGGGAAGTGGGGGGGGGGGGGTCAAGATAGAGGAGGCATGGGTGACCTATTTTTCGAAGGGACCGGCGGCGGAACCCGGTTCTACCGTGCCGTGCCGGGGCGCCTTGGTTCGACGCGACGTGAGTTTTCCCACGCAAGCAAATGACCCTGAAGGCAGCACGAAGGGAGGAAACGCCTCAAAAATCTGTCTCTATGTGACCCCGTGATTGAAAGCTGACCCCGTGATTGACAGCTGACCCTGTGATTGGCAGCCGGTTCTTGTCCAGGTTAACCCCTCCCCCCCCTCCCGCCCCTCCGTGGACAAGGAGACGGTGTCGTGCAATGTTAGCGGAATTCTTAGTTGTGCCAGGCTAACGCTAGGCTACGTCAATGGGGTTGTTTTTTTGTTTGGATGCATGCAGCGAGATAGCGCCTGCATGTGTGTGTCGGGTGTCACTCTAAATGCTAAATTGGCACGACCTCATTGAAGACCGGAAAAGGAATTCACCAAAAATTGTTATCTATAAATGATATATTGATCAATAAAACACACACACACACGGAATGAGCTCACGTCCAGAACATGGACGCCAGGCGCAGTCAGCGCCATGGTAACCGACGCCGGTGCAAAGCCTCCTTCAAGGGGAGCGAGTTATATGGGCAGGACGGCGGCGTTGACCCCCCTACCCGCGCGCACAGAGACACACACATACACACACACAAACACACACACACACACACACACACACACACACACACACACACACATCTTGGCACACGGCCGAAGTCTCTGAAGGCGGGAGTCGGGCAAAGATGTCCGCCCTTGTTAGCCATGTCGGCGGCGGCGGCGGCAGCGAGGCCTGACGATGCAGTCCGATGACAGCGGAGGCTGCCGAGGGTACGAGTGGGGGTGCGAAAGGAGGGATGTAAAGGGGGGTGCAGCCGCTCCTTCCGACGGAGCGTGTACAGCCGGAGTTGAGTTAGCGTTTTTTGTTTTTTTTTTGGTTTCTTTTTTAATTTGAAACGCCGTCAGCGACAATGTCAGTGAGAACAGTCTCCGTTTCAAAACTAAAACGCTGAAGCATCAGCTTTACGCCCCCCCGACACACACACATACACCCAAAGACGCACACACACACACACACACACACACACACACACACACAGGTCCCCTCCTCGGCGCATCGTCCAGCACC
>CAAKHD010005654.1:3348-32147 GCA_901007705.1 Fistularia tabacaria
GCGCGTGTGCACCGCTGCGGGGGGCCCAGGGGGAGAGGTGTGTGTGTGTGCGTGTGTGTGTGTGTGTGTGTGTGTGTGTGTGTGTGTGTGTGTGTGTGTGTGTGTGTGTGTGTGTGTGCGTGCATGCATGCATGCTGTGATCGCCATGTGACATCGCCTGCAGACGTAGCCGTGCTCACTTCTGCCTCCACCCACAAAACATCCATTGTTCAAGTCTTTATCCTGCACGGGAGGGGGGTTGAAAGTGAAAATAAGACCTGCTGCAGGTTATCGTTTTTTTTTCCACCGCTCATCCTCTATGCCTGTCTCTGCTCATCATGTCATGCAGTCAGATGTGTCTGTCACAATAAGACATTGACTTTCTCCTGGGCTGATCCGAGAATGGAAAATTGAGCATTCTGTTCGGCTGCACACCGTAGATACCAGAGAAACTCTGTCGCTTCTTGCCTGACTGTAGAGCCGTATAGTCATCCGGTTAATTTATTTTGGTCATAATTTAAAATTAACTGTTGCCTTTCGATATGAATATTGAGAACTTCATCTTAATCTCTGAGAAAAACCTTGAATAACATGTTGTCGTTTTCTGACAAGTAATTGACCCGTCAAAAGTTTTTTATGACCTTGTGATCGACTGGCAGCCGGTCCAGGGTGAAACCTGCCTCGAGCCCAATGACAGCTTGGAATGGCTCCAGTCCCGCCGTGACCTGGAGTGCAAACACAAATGGGGATGGCTAAAATTAACGCTCTAATCAAGACGTCATACCCTTCACTATTTATTTTCATTGACATAGTAGTATTTAGAGATGAGACCACGTATATATTATCCGGTTCCGAATGATGGCAGTGCTGGCTCTGTCGCTAAACATTTGTAATAGAATTATCCTGTTAAACCAGTTTGCTGGAGCCTTATTCCCGCTCATTCTCACCAACATTAACCAACCGCAACAAATTTTCTCTAATGCTGATGAAACTATGTCTGAAGCTTGTCCTCAAGACGCCTGCTCCTCTGCAGCTCCGGGGAAGACTGCAGTGGAGAGCGAGGTCTGCTCCACACCTGGAGGGGCTACTCGTGCAGTGTCACCCCTGAGAGGCTGCTCCTCCCCCGCTCCGTCCTCCAGGTTGCCCTGGGCACCAGTCATGGAGTTCTCCTGGTGGAGGGTGAGACAGATGTCTCTTTTTTTATGTTTAATGTTGTTAATTATCTACAGAATGCTGCACTTGCGGCTTTGAGTACAAGGATTTTTAGTTAATGCAGCCTATCATTAATTATTGATTTGATTTTAGCTTCGATTGGGGTACTAATGTTGTTGCTGCCTGGTGGGGAAAAAAAAAAAAAAGGCCCATCTCAGTGTCAGCTTTTGGAGAGCCAGCAGTTTAGACTGAGGACATTTGTATTTGTAGGATCTGGGAGCATTTAGACGAATATTTGGATGACAGTAAGACAAATAACCCTGCAGTCATTGAGCAGTAAGCAGTGACGAGCATGAGCAGTAATGAGGATGAATCATAATAAATGCAGGGTTTTAATCGTTCTCATTTGTAGTCCTTTTACTGTTACCTTTTCCACTTCTCAAGTTATTTATGGACAATTTTTAGGTTACTGTCTGGATCTGACAATTTAATGAATTGGTATAATTTGTCTAAAACGCAGTAAAGCTCTACAAAAGTAGCAAGTAATTTATTAGTAATTGCTTTCCAATTTTCTGTAATTACTATTAATGCTGTTGATTTAGCTTTTTTTTTTTAATCCTTGAGGTATTTCTGTCCAACCTGGACTTTCTGTCCAACCTGGACTTTTCCAAGAGTTGATGGACAAAGTTTTGAAAGCTATCGATCCGTAATCTCTCATTCTTGTGCCTCCCCCAGGAGGACAGGTGTATAGTTTTGGTGACTTGCCATGGAAGCAGAGTCAAGCGGAGCAGAAACCCACACTTGAGAGCGCACTCAGTGGTCAGCGGGTCACCGCGGTGGCCGCCGGAAGCTTCCACAGCGGAGTAGTGACAGAGGATGGCGGTGTGCATATGTGGGGGGACAACAGCGGGGGGCAGTGCGGCCTATCAGGCCTTAGCTCTGTTCCAAACCCCACACCGGTTGCCTTGTTGAACTCCGACAGCAGCCCCCCGCAGACTGTCCCCGTGCTGGAGCTGGCCTGCGGGGGGCAGCACACCCTGGCGCTCTCGGCACAGCGGGAGGTGTGGGCCTGGGGCAGTGGCTGCCAGCTGGGTCTCAACATCACTGTCTTTCCAGTCTGGAAGCCACAAAAGGTGGAGACCTTGTGTGGCCGCCTTGTGCTGCAGGTGGCCTGTGGTGCATCTCACAGCCTGGCTCTGGTGCGCCAGCCCGGCCCACAGGATGCCCAGCGGCCTCCTGCGGATAAATGCGGACAGTGTAACCAGCTGCTGTACACCATGACAGACAAGGAGGACCACGTCATCATCTCTGACAGTCACTTCTGTCAGATGGGCACAGAACTGACTGAAGATGAGGGGAAGCTGGAGGCACCAGCCCTGAGAGCAGGACTCAGAACGTCCCCATCAGAACCCATCCTCCCGTCCCAGACCTCCAATTCAGTCTCCCCAACACCCGCTAACAACGGCGAGCCCTCCCACCTGCAGGACCCAGAGAGAGGGGGCTCCCGTCTGCCCAACGGGAAGCTGCTTTTCTCAGCCCCCGATGCCCTGGCGCAGTCCACAGGTGTGAGCAGCATGGCCACAAGTGCTAAAAGTTCACCCTATCCGGACGAGCAGGCGGTCAAAGATTACCTGAAGAAACTGTCAGACATCAGCCAGGCGGAGCAGGCAAAGGGAAGTCCGGGGGGACTTCAAACCCTGCAGGTAGGTTTGGCCGTAGCAGAGTCAAGAGTCGGAATTTTTTGCTGAGTAATCGTTACACCCCTAAACTGTGACCCACTGAACAAAGGTTTCTCAGTTTTGCTCGACTGAGGTCCAGTGATGAAAAGGGTTAACATAATCCATAACATCATATGCTCCAATTACATCGTCTTATTACATTAAGAAAATGATGAAGCTGAAAGCCGCCCTTTGTTGAGCGCTTTCACTTCTCTTGATCAAATAAAGCTTTTTTAGAATAGCAACATTCTCGATAGGTCACGGGCTGGTGTGTTCCTCATTTTCAGAGGCCCCAAGGTCAGTGGATGAAAAAATTGTAATCTGTGACGGAATAACCCTTTAGGATGCAAACCTGTGTGCGACGTTTCATCCATCATGAGCAATAGATGATGTAGGACCTTGCCTTTTCTTTCTTTCTTCTTTGAGTTCTAGCTCAACGTTTGTAAATGTAGGTTTTGCTTCCCAACAGAAATTGACACCCTCTGATTTCACATTCTTGAAAAATCACTGGCCGATATCTGCCTGATGCTGCAAGGCGTAGTTAATTTCAAGTATCAACCAGATTATTCGGTATTAATGTTTAATTTATTTATTTTATTTTTTAATTAATAGTTTTGCCGTTGTTCCTCCCCTAGACCCCAGTGCCAGGTTTCACATCTCCCTCCCCCAGCAATGCGCTCAACAGCCTGGTGGCCTCCTGCGCGTCCGCCGTGGGCGAGCGGGTGGCGTCCACCTACGAGGCGCTGTCCCTCAAAAAGATGATGAACTTCTACCTCCCCTCGGGAGTGCAGAGGTCCGGCGGACTGGCGGGTCTGACGGGGGCCGTTTCTGGCGTTGGCGATAACAGCACTGAGCGGGTCCGTCAGGAGGACTCCACGCAGGCCAAGAAGAGCTCCAGCACAGGTGACATCCGCGAGGAGGAGGCCGAGGGCCTGCGGCGCCGCCTCTCGCTGCCGGGACTCCTCTCACAGGGTAGATACGCTGTTCACCTCTTATCCTCCTCCTATACTCTGCTGCGTAAGTACACCTTGCGCATGTGCAGGCTGACTTTATGCATTCGCTTCTGGCTTTAAGCACGGCAAATATTTGTCCCTGTGATTCCTGGTTGTACAGGCCTCTGTACTCTGTGTGTGTTGTCTCCAGCCCAGCTTCCGCCCACCGTGGACTCAGGGAGTCCCAAACACTGCATGTTTGGAATATAATTTGATGGAAAATCTCGAAATGTAGAAAAAAACAACTCAAAAGACCGACAGGCAGCGTTACCTTTCTTAATTTATTCCAACCGCACTGGCCGATATCGATCCGACTCGATTCCAACTCAAGACTGTCCTGTGATTATTCATACTGAATGCAGACCTTGGGTCAACCGTCTCCACAGCCTGTCAAGCTAAACAACGAAGCCACTCAGCAGGAAATCAGGCCATTTTCGGAAGATGAGACATGGAGAATCAACAGCTAACACAAATAGAAATCTATAATTATAACTATCTCTTTGTTTGGGTTTGAAGTCCGTGTTACACTGAGCAGTGCGTCGTTTCTTTCGAGCTCACAGTCTTTGATGGCCTGTTTATCATTTAAAGGTCGTTGATTTAATCACACATCACAATTTACATTTTCAAGGCCTGGCAGCTCAGCTTAACGCCAGGAAGCCCCACTTACTTAAATTACATTAGGAACAGAAATTTTAGGAACATTATTCTTATGTTAATGGTAACAAAGACATGATTAGTGTTAATAAAATTATTGATTTCAACAAATATTCAAGACATACGTTGGACTTTTGTCATAGTGTTCAATTATGCTATGCTTTTAATATCACCATTTAAAACAGACACGTCGGACAGATAAGACTTCTGTCTTTCCATTGTTTCAAGCATGGAGACCAAATTAAACAAACACGCATTTAATTATTATGAACTGTTCTACGTTAAAATGTATTTTTCCAATTCATTTTTCTCAGTTAAAAGTGTTTTGGAAAAAAAATACATTTCAAAGAGGTGCCACAATTGTAGGTGGGCTGCAAATTTCTCCACATCCGAGGAACCTGCAGTCTCTCTCCTTGATCTCATGGTGGTGCTTTGTTAATCAAATCTCTCTGAAAAAAGGCCTGCATCACAATCTTCTCATCCCTGTAATCCTTTGCCGTGTTTGCGTCACATCCTCAACGACACTGCGTGTTAAATATTTAAATCTAGTGTCTTTTTCTTTGTTTTCCCGGGAACCTGTTTTCGGCGCCCACCCAGAAATCACTCCACCAATCACCACGAAACTCACTCGCAATGATGTAGAGACTGAGCTGACTGAAAGTTCCTCATAATGATTTGGATCAATGGATTTCAACCCATACATTTTCAAGTGCATTGTGTTACTTAAACACTAGAGCATTTCTAATTTAATTTGGTGCACTATTTAAGAAGCTCTTCTGGTGACGTTTGGCCCATGATGCGTCCCAAGCAAAATAGTGCACATCTTGCATTTGGCTTCATGGTAATGAAATTCAGTGTGCATGATCTCAGGCCATAACGTTGATAAAAATATTATATTTCACCTTCAACTGTCTCCGCACACCATTCTCAGAATGGCCTCTCTACATTCTGTGGTCAACTCAGAAATCCCTCATTCCTAATTTTCTCGAAATATGGAAAATCAGGGAACATCTGTAACACCACCGGTATTTAGGATAGTTTAGTTCGGCATTGCGTTCACATTACAATCACCTTCTTCTACAATGTTGTTATTTTGTTCTACGCAGTGACGTGGAAATTTGCTGAGTGTATTCCATCAGCCAGTGGAACTTCGTTTTAACCAATCAGGAGTTGATTTTGGGTGTGGCAAGATTTCCATTTTAACCAATCAGGAGTTGTGTGAGGGTGTGGCAAGAATCCTTTTTAACCAATCAGGACTTTGGTTTAGGGTGTGGCAAGATCTCTGTTTTAACCAATCAGGAGCTGTTTTAAGGTGTGGCATGATTTCCGTTTTAACCAGTCAGGAGCTGTTTTAGGGTGTGACAAGATTTCCATTTTAACCAATCAGTTGTTTGAGGGTGTGGCAAGATCTCTGTTTTAACCACTCAGGAGTTTGGTTTAGGGTGCGACAAGATCTGTGTTTTAACCAATCAGGAGTTGTTTTAGGGTGTGGCATGATTTCTGTTTTAATCAATTAGGAGTTGTTTAAGGGCAGGGGCGTCGAGCTCATTTTCACCTAGGGCCACATCAGCATAACGGTTCCCCTCAAAAGGCCACATGTAACGGAAATAGTATAAATGTAATTAAATGTAACCAAATGTAATTAAAGATAAACATATTGTATTGTAATATTAAATAACTCTGACTTACTACTCATTCAAATCCAATATATTACATATGCATACATTATTTTATATTATCTGGTTAAGACGCCCACATTACTCCATCAATCAATGATGAAACTATCCAAGTGAATAAAGAAAAATATCATCCAACACTAGTTACGACATTAACTTATTTCAAAACCGTTTTGTCACAATTGAGGGGGCAGAATAAATACAACCAACAATTGTGCGAAATACTTTGAAGCTCGGGCGATTTCTCCAGCCACAGTAAAGCTAGCTTTCACTGCTGCAGTGTTTCTGGATGCGGCCTTCATGAACTCATTGTGCTGCCACCGTAGTTTGGCTTTTAATTCTTGGACAATTTGCTGTTTTTCTGGAAGTTTAACTTTGGCATTCATGTCTCTATGTGTGGTGTCGGAATGCCCACGTAGATTGTACTCTTTGCCTCCTAACTCAAAAGACGTACCGTTATTTTTCTCTGTGAAGCACAAACATGTATTTGCCTTCCCATCTTTCTTTCAAACAGCCTTCCATCTGCATCTACTTTTCACTTCCCGGACATTCAAGGATGATTTGCATTTCTCAATTCCACTTGTTGAAAATCGCATTGATCCGGATCCACTGAAATCGGATGGCGGGATGCCGTCACTTCGTGGGTAAAGATCGTCATGAATCGCGGGAAATGTAGTTTATGGTCAATGCACACGTTTCACTTATTTATTTCAAGACAATCTGACCTTTTAGACGTTCTCACCAGCCTCATATAATGACATGGCGGGCCACATTTGGCCCGCGGGTCTTGAGTTTGACGCATGTGTTTCAGGATGTGGCAAGATTTCTGTAAAGTTTTTGATTAGGGAGGGGTCTGTTCTGTAACCATTGAAGGAAATGTTTTCTTTTTTTTCCGAGAGTGCATAAATACCTGTTGTAACTAAGATAGGGGCTCTTCTCCTCCCCACTCTCTCATCTGAAACGGTGAGTGGCGTTAAGCCCGAAGCTTCACTCAAACTTGAGCTTTGCAATTAAATTCATTAAAAGGCAAATTTACCATTTCCTCGTTCATTTCGGTCAGGACAACCTAACAGAAATTTCCACAACAGCAGCAACATTTTGGACAAGTTTTTAAGGTTTAACCAGAGAGACTGGCTCCGATTTAGTCATGGTACCGATTGCCTGGAGTGTAGTAGAAGTGTGTTTTACTCACTTCCTCGTGGTTCGGTGTGTGAATCGCATGACACGGTGGAGAAAGACCACCTGAACTGCAGCTCCGCATGTCAGTTCCTCTGTGGGATGATGATCCATCAGACATGCAGACTCAATTGGGTTTTGCGTTGTCAGGAACATGAGGGCCAATCGACTCAGACGGAAATCAGTCGATGCTAACAAGGTCATCAGGAAGGGTGAATACAGGAATTGAAATGGGATCCTTTCCCAATTCCCCAAACTTTAAGGCAACACCTAAATGTTAATAGCCGGCGTCGCAGGGAAATGTTTGTCTTATCATCCTCTGGTTAAAGGTTAAAGGCAGCGCTGCAGTAAATATACACACCTTTACAGCGAGGGCTTTCATATTCTCTTCGACTTTATTCACTTTACACATATGGAAGAATAAAAAAAAAAAAAAATGTTTTATGTCAAGTTCAGCTTGATTCCATTTTCAATTGCAGACCCTTTTTAAAGTTAATGTGTGTCTAAGTGAGGTCATACGCTGTTTTTCCAAGGCCGTCGGCAGATGAGTCTAGTCTTGTACCTCAGATAAGACTTAAAAGAGGGCTCTTTGTTGTACTTTTGCCAACACATTTTTCTGAAGATTATCCAAGAAAGCCCAATGACAATGCAGTTTGACTTGCAAGAGCAGCAGGACAGGAGTTCAAGTCCTGCGCTATCAACAAAAGTTTTAAAACAGCAGTGATGGCAGTTTTTCAGTTTCTTGTTCATATTTTGCATTTCATTTTAGATCAAACTATTGATCTGCTTAGATCCGATTTATATCGGCTTGAAGTTGTAGTTACACTGATCTTTACACTTACAACACAGGCGCTAGGATGACAGTTGTTCAAATGTACACTGTGGAGATGTATTGGGAAGAAAATACATAACTGCTTACAGTTAATGTTGAACAATTGTCTGTAGAGACGCATATTTTACAGGCTCACCCTTCACGGCCCATTTGTTACTCGTGTAGAGGTTGAATTCCTCAGCACCAACCGAAGTTGCCGAATAAGTTTCATGACTTATCGACTTTGTCAACAGCCAGTGAATCATTTGCACATATTACCAACCAGTAAGTGTGAAAAGATGTCTTTGCCTCTTCCGTACGGTGAGATGCAATCACACTTGATGCACAGATGTGACATCGGGTGCTGTCACGAAAATATGGGCGCCATCCCGCAAGTGTATTTTCTTGTTCCCGCGGCAACATTCTTCTCCAATGCCTTGAAGGAGTGGAAATATTACCAACATAACACCGACAACCCAATAGTTACAGCAGGCCCCTTCTAATGATTGTTCCATTGATTGCGTTTTTTTTTTTCTACATCTAAAGAATAATGTCCCACTCAAGAATGTAATTCCTTGCATTGTTCCTTGCGTTGATACTGGCTGGCAAATTTTTCGAGTTGAGAAGGGTGGTTTGACCCGTCTCTCAAAATTGCTCTTGAATGAATTCTATCATTGCTTTTCCACGGTGTGTGGAGCCGCCCTGCTTCCTGTTCTGTGTTTGTCTTTGCATCCCATTGTACATGAGATTTAAAGCAAGGTCAGCCCGGCTGAATAGTCGCCTTTGTGTGATTAAAAAGAGAAGAATGCAACCTGATGTCGGGGCTCTGAGCTTTACCAGCCATCCTGGGGAGCGACCAGACGCCACAACGACATATCGCTTTTGAAATCCTGATGGTCACAGGAGGGCTAAATAAGCAGGATGCAGGTTTGGGAGATGACTGAGAAAGCAGGGTTTACTCTGGGATGGACCTCAGCCACGTCAACATGCACACACAGTGCTTTTTGTAATTTACTCCAATCAGTTTTGCCCACATATCCGGTTTTATGCCTAAAAGATTACTTTCGATGACACAATGAGCGAAACACGTATCAAGTAACTCCCGGTCAAAAACTTTTTTTTTTTTTTTCCTCAGCAGCACCACCGCCTGGTGATTACCGTATTTGGCCCCGAGGGTGATAACACAGCGTCAACTGAACAATTGTACAATTTAAAATCAAGCCAAGCAAGCACTGCCTGGGGAAGTGGTTATCTCCCAGCCTCAAAATAGGTACAATGAGGACAACATTAGTTCTGTCATTGAAGACTAAATATTCTGCTCCGCCCAGTGCGGCTGTCACAGGCCTTTGTCTTATCCTTCTGTGTCCCTGCCCTGGGGCCGGACAGATGGCTCTCTGCTGGAGGCCAAGATGTGCCTCAGTGTCTAACTTATGAGAGGAAAAGGAGCAGTTTGGTTTTAGTCTCATTTATGAGCTCCACAACTTGAAATTAACTTAATTTCATCTCAAATCCAGCCGTACAGTGACACAGTTTTCTGTTTCTGTCTTGGAAAAATGAAAATTCAAGTTAACAACCTTGTCCGATGCAACTGAAGTTTTATGTGAATAGGCTACAGAGGATAAACAATTTAAAATGAGAAAGGATTAAGAGGAGCTGAAAATAGAAGATGGTAAAGAGACTGTCTTAAAGATGAGGACCATTTCCCTCATTTCTCGTCTCCTTATATATTAATCTGCTCTGTCTGCTTCTCCTCAATGTTTGTCGGCTGTTGGCCCGCATGTGTGTGTGACTCCACCTGGCTGACGTGCGCTGAATTTTGCTGTCACTTCCGTTTGGACGTGTTTGTCGTTCGTTAACACACTTCGTCGCACCAGAGATCCATTTGGGTCAAAGTGCTCTACATAGATCCCAATAAATGAATACAGTCTGATTTCGTAGGTTGAGTCGCCGAATGTGAGGCATTGAGTGAAACAGACTCAATGGTTTGTCACAAATAAATGTAATGTTCAGTTAGATATATTTGTCTCCTTAGTTTCACCTCGGCTGCTGCGGAAGGCCGGCCGTCCCAGGATGCGAGCCGTCGCTCTGACCCCGCTGGGAGCCGCTCTCCCTGAGGCTCAGGAGGTGCTGCCCACCCTGCAGACGGAGGTGTGGAGCTGGGGCCACGGCGAGCACGGCCAGCTGGGCCATGGAGAAAACGTGGACAGGTGGGACACCGACTATAGACCCGGTCCTGTCTGAGAGGATGTCAGCGCGGTGAGGGATTGGAAAGGAAACACAAGAGCTGTGTTTCAGATCTCAGACATTATCCAGCAGCCATATTGTTTATTCATGCTTATCAATAAAGAAAACTACTACAGCAGTTATTCTACAGTAATGACCTTTTCTGCTTTCTTTTGAGAATGATTTATAATTTTTTCTTTTCAAATTTGCACTTTTTTCTTCAGTAAATTGACCTGATTGTTCACAAACAAATCCTGTAACCTTCAGTAGAATATATTGGGGGAAAAAAATCATAGGGAATGAGCATGACGATTGGTTAAACTTTATTAGAAACTATCTTTCAAAAAAAAAGGAATGAAATAAAATTAGCAAAGTTCTAATCAGTGATGCTGTGACAGCTTTCTATTTTTTTAAGAAGACAACATACAGATATTGCTCTGTTTATTTACGCATCGGACTTTGTTAAACTGCAATGTTAAGTTTCATTTTGAGGAGAAAGAAAGGAAAAACTAAAAAGATAACCTTTTGACAATTTTCTTTTTTTTTCCCCCAAGGAACTAAATCCACACACCGTGTCTCTCTTTTAGATTTGCAACTAAAATGTCATAAGTTAATGGGATGATTTTAAGTATTACTTCTGTGTGAGGTCCGAATTCTTAAATGTAGGCACATATGGGTGATTTTTTTTTTGTCAATGATTTTCTAATTTCTTGTCGAATTTGCACTTTTTTTCCTCAGTAAATTCACGTGATTGTTTTTAGAATCACCAACAAATACTTCAGTAACCATCAGTAGAATTCACTGTGGGGGAAATCACAGGGAATGAGCATGACGATTGGTTAAACTTTATTGGAAAATACCTTTACAAAAAAAAAGGAATTAAATGAAATCAGCAAAATTCCAATCAGTGATGCTGTGACAATTTTCTATTTTTTTAAGAAGACAACTTACAGATATTTCTCTGTTTATTTACCCGTCAGAGTTTGTTTAACTGCAATGACAAGTTTCATTTTGATGAGAAAGAAAAGAAAAAACTAGAAAAATTACCTTTTGACAATTTTCTTTTTTTTTCCCCTCAAGGAACTAAATATACACACCATGTCTCACTTTTAAATGTAAGAGGTACCAATTCTTAAATACAGGCAGATAAGGGTGATTTTTTTTTTTGGCAATTATTTACTAAATTCTCGTCCAATTTGCACTTTTTTCTTCAGTTAATTCACTTGATTGTTTTTCGAATCTCAAACGAAGCCATCAGTAGAATACAGTGGGGGAAAAATCAGAGGGAATGAGCACGATGATTGGTCGGTTTGATCGATTGGTTGGTTTCTGTAAGAGGTACCAGTTTTTAAACGCAGGCAGACATGGGTGATTTGTCATAGTTCTCCCCCCCCCCCTACAATTACAAAAAACACTTCCTGTAGAAAAATGTGCTGGGTCTCTTTGCAGGTCGCAGCCCCAGTGCATCATGGGTCTCAACAATAAGGAGGTGATGCGCGTGGCAGCTGGAGCGCATCACTCCCTGGCTGTGACCGCGCAGTCTCAGGTCAGGCCATGGCTCCTACCGCCTGCATTGCTGCGGTGGGAAAGCGTCCGGGACAAACTTGATGCGTGCGTGTTTTCCAGGTCTACTCATGGGGGAGCAACAGCTGTGGTCAGCTGGGTCACATGGAGTCGCCGAGCACTATCCCTCGTCTGGCCAAGGTGAGGAACATCTCTTCAAACACCCTGAGCAAGACGGCAGTTTGCCTTCTCACACTCCGCCTCTCGCTGCCACCCAGCTGTCAGACGGGATCCGGGTCTGGGATGTGAGCGCCGGAGACAAACACAGCCTCCTGTTGGCTGACGGAGATTGTATCCAGCCCATCATCTATTACAGCGGGCAGCAGGTGAAAGAGGGGGCTGAAGAGTCAACGCCGGGTCAGCTGGAAGAGGAGGAGGAAAAAGAGGAGCCGGCCGGGGGCTACACCCAGCAGCCTGTCCTGCTCCCCTTCTGCATGAACGTAAGGACAAACTGACAGCTTTTAGGCCACCATGAACAATTTCTATCAGTGCAAAATTATTTAATATATAAAGGTAAATGTACATATTATGAGGACTTCATTCATTCATGGAAATTCAGAAGATTTTAATGTATTTGATCGTTGAATACGCTGTGTCTCATGCTTTGACACTTGGATTGTTTGTGTGTGTGTGTGTGTGTGTGTGTGTGTGTGTGTGTGTGTGTGTGTGTTTTGTGTGTTTTGTGTGTGTGTGTGTGTGTGTGTGTGTGCGCTCAGCTGGGTTACGTTAGCAGTGTGTTTGTTGGGGGCCGGCGGTGTGCTGCGCTCTCGGACAGGAATGTGATGGGCTTCATCGCCAGCCTCCATGAGCTGGCATCAGCCGAGAGGAAGTTCTACTGCAAACTGTGCAACATCAAGTCGCAGATCCTGCTCCCCCTGCTGGAGTTGGGTAAGAACGCATTCATGGGGGGAAATTCGAGGATGCTGTCAGAGGAAATCATATCTCGGGTCGTAGCACGCTTGCAAGTCGCATCGTTCTCATTCTGACCTGCTTTTTTCGGCATATGCAGATACTCTGAGCTCCGCCCTGGGCCCAGTGGTCCTGATGCTCCTGCAGACGTTAGCAGGCCGGTTCAACCTCTTATGTCACCTGACCGGGCAACACGCAGCCAGCCTCACTGCCAAACTGCGGCGGGGACGTGACATCAAAACCCTGCTCTTCCTCGATCACACGGGCATCTTCCTGGACACTTACAATGAGTAATCGTCAACTCTCAGGCCGGCCTTGACGTTGTTTGGTCCTAAACCACACAGGACTGATATAGAGATACAGATTCCTGACAGGTCGGTTGGTTTTAAATTAACTGTACTCTCTCTCTGTAAAGATACTGCAGCGCTGTGGGTAACTTCCAGGTGATGGGAGGGTTCCATACACTGACAAAACCCTCCATGTGAGTACATTCACCACACCAGACCATGACATTTTAGGTCTTGAAAATCATTTTTGATAGACATTTATGCAACCTTCATAGTTCACCCCTCCTGTAAATCCGGTTCTTAACTGTTTTATGTTTTTTATCAATCGCATTGGACGATTTAACAGAGTGACAGATAGTTACAACTACACTGGCTGATGCAGAGTGAGAAAGATATATATATAAGAAACACTGTAATGAACATTGAAGCCAGACAAAAGCATATGTATGTGTTAAACCGAATTATATCTTTTGAAGAGATTTTTTTGGGAAGAGCCCCGAGCTGCTGCAGAGGCTGTCTGAGAGCACTGAGGAGAACCCAACCATGGCCGACCTCCTGGTGGTGCTCTTCTGCCTCCCGACACGCCACATTCATGAATATAGCCGCTTGTTGCTCAAACTGGCCACTTGCTTCGAAGTGGTAGGTGAAGTACTCGTGTAGCAGAACCTGTCAAAGTTGTGAATAAGTTGCGGTTGATGAATTAATCATCGAAGTGTATGTGTGCGCGCGTGTGTGTGTGTGTGTCAGTCCTCCAGTGAATACCAGAGGCTGCAGGACAGCTGCTCAAAGTTTGAAGCCCTTGAGGTTCAACTTAAAAATAAGAGGAAGGAGGCAGAGTACACCTTCCTCTTCTGGAAGAACTTCCCCGGCAAGATGACGGTAAAGCCCACGACTGTGTTTGTCTCTTCGCCGCGGAGGTCCCGAGGCGTCACATGATGTCACTGAAGGGTTTCTTTGTCAGGAGTCTCTACGGAAGCCCCAGAGGCGGCTCATCTGCGAGAGCAGCAACAAAGCCCTCACCCTGCAGAACGCCGGGAGGTTCTCCATCAACTGGTTCATCCTTTTCAACGACGCTTTGGTCCACGCACAGGTCAGCTTCACACACACACACACACACACACACACACACACACTTCATGACACTCCTTTCACTCCATATTTCAGACACGATAACATGCTGTGTTTCAAGCATTTATGTGTGCTTACCTCCGTGCTGTCAGGGTGTGGCGCCTTATAAAAACCTTGTAAGTATGCAGCCACCGGTAGATCTCACTGCAGTGACCCTCACCACCTGTCCCACCCTCATCCTGCTTTTGCGTGTGCGTGTGTGTGGAAGTTAAGCTTGGAGATAATCCATGTCGAAATGCATGAAAGCCACTCACATACACACACACAGTGTTAATCTTTGCCAAACATCAGTGGGACACATTGAGCTGATGGAGATATTGATCAGACACTCAAGATATTTGGTACTATTTTTGATTATTATTATCATTATATATTCTACTCCACGGAATAGCATTTGAGGGAGAAGTCATTTCAGTGTGTATGTATTCCAAATGCTGTGTGTCAAATACTGGTCTTCACTACAAAGTGCGACTGCAGCACCTTCGATTATTTAGCAGTTAATGTGTGACGAAACATTAGGTTTGCCTAGAGACTTGACGGCTTTCTGGCATTGGCTTAAACTTTGCGGAGCCTGGTCTCCATAGCCAATCAGCGGTATTCAAGAATGCCATGCAAACCCACCCCGAGATGGAATCCCTATTCAAAGTTGAGGCAAATAGTAAACACATCTTCGTCACAACTGGAAGGCTCGTCGTTATCACCAGGAGTGAACACAAACTTTCGGTAGCTGGAGTATTTACTTTTGAAGATGTCCATCACGTTATTCCCTGCACTAGTTTTAACAAACTAATCACCGAAATACACGATCTCTGTATGAGTGTAAGTGAGGGGAGGGCTTGCATATTTGTCGGTGTTGAAATAAACTGGCGAGTGGTGATTGCCTTATACCTATAGCTTTAAATGCAATCCTCTCATGCATTAAAGACTGGAGCATGGCCAGGAGAAGTCATAGCAAGACTCCACTTTTCATTCCCTGCGGTGGAAGGCACTGAATTTTGCCCCGCGCAACCAAAGGAATCCAGGACCCGCCTGTGCTTAAGCTAGAATTTTGTACCCTTGGGTCATCTGATATGGAATTAGTCAAAAATCACAATATTATAGAACTACAGTCTTCACCACAAACAAGAAAAATTTAATATGACAGGGTTGCAGCGAGTTTCAAATTTTTGCTTTTTGTCAGTTGAGCTCTGCTGCTTCCTTACCGATGCAATGAAATATGAATCGGCCACATCCACAGTCACAGCCCCTTTTATAGGGTAACTTTCTCTCTGATAATCCCAGTCATTCTTCCCTGCTATCCCAGTCTGCGATCCATTTAGCTCCTGCTGTATATCTGAAGGTGGATACATGGAAGGGTGAAGTACTTACTACCAGGGCTCCTCTGGTTTCACCATCTAAAATAACAAGACCAGTTTTTAAAAAAAAAAACCTCAGCTCCCTATTCGCAACCCCCTCCTATTTCAAGAGCACCTTTCAAAACAAGTTTCTTCCCTCACAACATATTTTTCCTTTGCATTCTGGTTCTTTCATCCATGTCTTGCTATCCTAGTCATCACCAGCCCTGTTTGTTCCACACCTTCTGTCACTCTGTGTCCTGACAGCATCCCTTTTCCTCCCCTTGATGTTGTTTGAAGCAGAGATTTTAACTGTTAGAATCTGAGATTGGAATATATTTCGTCATAACTGCCGGCGACAGATGGATCGTGCTCATGTAATGGGAATGTGTATGTGTCAATACGAGAATATGACTGGAATAGAGCATGTGATTGTCCTGCATGATTGACTGTCCTTGGAGTTCATTATAAACAGGATACACGATTCTGGAATAGTCGATAGGCCCGACAGCATCACTCAGCCATATCATGGAGGGCCTGAGTTGGATGCCTGTATGAGCTATATTCAATTGTAATGTCGATTTTAAAGCTGCAGTATGATATATTACGTTTTTTGTTCTCAATAATGATATCTAAATTTCAACGTTCATCCAAGAATAGCTACCCTGAAACCTAACAGTTGCAGTAGAAAGTAGGGACAAGTAGGGAGTTTTGTGAAAAATGTGAACTCCAATACTCTGAAGCTAAACCCAGGATAAAGTCCGATGATGTTAGCGAACGGTGTTTCTTTTTTTTTTAACAAAAATGCAAAGAACCATTGTGTTAAAAGAAAATACTGAAGATCTAAATGCTGTTTAAGGGAAGGTCTGCTACTGTAAAAAAAGTAGTTGTAGTTTTCCTCCTTTTTTACACCCTAATGGCATTGTATTTGAAACCGTAAATGACAAGTGCTGCAAATGCATTATTAAAAAAGAATTACTCCCTGTCTTTCTTTTCTTCTGAACACTCACGCTCTCTGCTGGCTTTTTGTCATTTCTCTCTCTTCCATCTCCTCTGCTCTCAACACTTCTCTGCCTTTACTTGTCGTTCTGTTCTATCTTCCTTACTCTTCCCCCAGTTCTCCACCCATCATGTCTTTCCCTTGGCTACGCTGTGGGTGGAACCCCTTCCA
This sequence comes from Fistularia tabacaria, assembly GCA_901007705.1. Taxonomy (NCBI): domain Eukaryota; kingdom Metazoa; phylum Chordata; class Actinopteri; order Syngnathiformes; family Fistulariidae; genus Fistularia; species Fistularia tabacaria. The sequence goes on from CAAKHD010005654.1 coordinate 20,122, forward strand.
GAGGAGAACACTAGCCTGTAAGTCTATCTGTCTATGTATGATTTTTTTTACAGAAAAAAAAAAAACAACTAGTTCCATGTTCAAGTTCCTTTTTCAATTTTTTTTTGCAGCTTTCTCTGTTAATTTTATTGAGAGATGAAAGAAGACTCAATTGTTGTTGTTTTTTTAACCAATTTACAATGTTCGTGTGTGCAGATACGGGTTGAAAGTTATCGCACCAGAAGAGACGTTCACCCTGCTGGCCAGCTCTCCCATGGAGAAGGTACATTTCATAGCCAGTGAACAAGCAAATTGTCTCTCTCTGCCTTTCTGTTCGACCGGCATTTTATGTTGATTTCAAACTGAGCAGACAAACACCAACCGTGTCCGGCCCGTCAATTTTACCAAGTTGGAATTATCACATGTCATTCCATTTGCCTTCTATGCAAAAATCAATGGAATTTAAGAAGGACCGTGTGCAAATAAACTTTCACAGTTATAAATCAGTCACTCGCCACTGAGAAGTGTGAAGGTTCGAGCATCGTGTCTCCTTTGTAGAACAGCCTTCTTCAACACAGTATACATGGACAAGCTGGAAGAAAACAAACAAACAAACACACAATAAAAACTTGGTCTCTGTGAATGTTTTTTTTATTATTTAATGGATTGTGCCGGACCCATAAATCCATACTAATCCTGTGCTTCATGTTTAAATAAACATCGCTTAAGATTGAAAGACACGGCTAGTTTGATGTAGTCTCAATGTTAACATGAATACGGGTAAACCAGAAACCGTGTTCTTATTCTGTTTTGAATAGTTTGTGTGTTTGTTGGTAGACCAAGTGGATTCGGCACATCAACCAGGCGGTGGAGCAGGCATTGGGCGGGGCAGAGCAGGACAGCGGGTCAGTCACCTCACCACAGCAAAAGCTAGATCCCCCCATCTCCAGGACCGCCTCTTACACTTTCTACAAGGACGGACGGTTAAAAGATGCTGTCTACGAGGGTCACTGGCTGGCTGGCAAACCCAACGGCAGGTAGGACTGTCAGACTGTCGGAACACTTAGCATGTTATCTTCATCATGCCTGATACATATTCTTCTCACAGGGGTGTGTTAAAGTGGCCTGATGGCAGAGTTTACAAAGGCATGTTCAAGAACGGTCTGGAGGACGGGTGAGTGACGGCCGCCTGCTCCGGTCCTGAGATGCTCTTTGCCTCCTTCCCTCCTCCCCCTCACACGTGTGTGTTTGTCCATAGCTATGGTGAATTGCTGGCTCCGAACAAAACACTAAACAAGAATGACCAGTATCAAGGTCATTGGAAGGACGGCAAAATGTGTGGCTTGGGGATATTCAGGTTTGTAAAAAATGAATAAATATTTTTTATTTTATTTTATTTGGGGTCTTTAGGCAATACAATTGTTGCACAGGTGAAGTCAAGCTGACAGTTACATGTCATCCCGATAAAGCATTTGAAGTCGATTTATTCAGACCAACCATCCATTATGAGACCCAAAATGAGGCCGTTACATCGTAGCACGCGTTGCAGAGATCAGAAACAACGGAAATAGAAAATACAAACAATTGCTAATATAGATAACATTTGAAATGGGAAACATATAAAAAGAAAGATCAGAAAAAAAAACGATGGATCCGTCTATTTGCAGATACGCCAGCGGGGAGGTTTACGAGGGGTCCTTCCAGGATGGCATGCGGCACGGCCATGGCATGCTGCGCAGCGGCAAGCTCAACACCTCGTCCCCCAGCGTCTTCATCGGCCAGTGGCTACAGGACAAGAAGACGGGCTATGGAGTCTTTGACGACATCACCAAGTGGGACCTCATGTCACTTACACTGTGTTGGGGTGTGTGAAAGCATCTATTCCAAACTTTCAGATCTGACTGAAGTGTCTACCTTTTTCCCCTCAGAGGCGAGAAATACATGGGAACGTGGCAGGACCACCTGCGTCAGGGTAACGGAGTCGTCGTCACCCAGTTTGGCCTCTACTATGAAGGAGCCTTCAAAGACAATAAGATGACGGTGAGCCAGGTTGCGTCAAATTGTGCTTTTTAGGATATAATAAAAGGAGTCTGAGGGGAAAAAAAAGCAAGAAATGTGACTTTATGACGTTGAGTTTTGTTGCCAAGTAGCACCACAAGTCAACCGATCTGACCAGAAGGTGGAGAGTAAAAATCCTAACATCAGTGTTTTTTAATTATGAATAGAGTAAGCGCAACTGAGCACTCATAAACTGTTTAGCTAATGCTAATTGGTAACTATTTATCTGTTTGTGTGAAGAGGATTTATTATAAAAGGGACTGAGGGGAAGTATTTTTTGATTCAGGGCACCGGGACCCTGCTGTCTGAGGACGACACCACGTACGAGGGGGAATTTTCAGACGACTGGACCCTCAGTGGGAAGGTGAACCGCTCACATTATTACAAAAGGTTTAGTTTTAAAATCAGTGTCCAAACAGCTTCACACTATATAACTCTATGTCAATGGTCAATGTGGCTTTTCACTCTTGCCTTGTTAAAATAGTTTCAGACCAAACCCGGAAGTTTTCTGACTAGCAGTCAGGGTCTGCGTGGCTACGGTCAATATGTTTTCCCTCCAAATCCTTCATAATGTGACGTAAAATGTCTGATTGAAATTAAAATTGAAATTTGCATCCCATAAATTGTCATGAATCTTACATAGTGAAGTCGTCATTGACACAAAAATGTTCCCGATTTCACTCATCTTTTCGACAAATGAGTCAATCCACCGATTCAGACCAAACTAGACAAACTGATGGTGTGAAAATGGCCGCGAAGGTTTGTTCAATAGGGGTGAGCCTAAAAGTCCCGAATGAGGGTGAAGTGCTAACTCTACCTAACCGTGCACAGGGAGTGCTGACTATGGCGAACGGCGACTACCTCGAAGGCTCTTTCGGCGGGGAGTGGGGCTCCGGCCTCAAGGTGACCGGGTCGTACTTCAAGCCTCACCTGTTCGACACTAACAAGGAAAAGCCGCGCACTGTGTAAGCCTGAATGTTCCATTAAAAATATACATTTTCAATATGGTTCCTGGGCCTGTCATGTTAAATAATGTATGTGTGCATGTGTGACGAGCAGGAAGCTTGGGCGTCTGTGCGTGTGCGCCGAGGAGAAGTGGCATGCGGTGTTTGACGAGTGTTGGAGTCAGCTGGGCTGCGAAACGTCCGGCCAGGGGGACAGCGAGAAGGCGTGGGAGAAGATCGCCGAGGCCCTCACCACCAACCAGAGGCATGCACAGGACAGGTGCTCGCACACCACCTCCTCCAGCACCCGTTCTTTCTATTTGAAATAATTCAACTGTAATATGGTTCAAAAAACCTGGAGAACGAGTTGTCAAAGAGTCATCCAATCGTTTTTGCTGCACCGGCTATCACTCCTCCGCATCGTCAGTTTCCTCGAGGGTTTCCTCGATGCGTTTTTCACCATCTGCTTGCTCACAGTGACAGCCGTGTCTGCAGCGTTCAGCTCCTTGTCACTGCGGGCTTGTTTGATTTCTTTGTCAATCTAGAGCAGTACATTTTCCCTCTCCAGCCGCAGAATCAGAATCCGTTAGTGAACCTACATTTTGTTTTATTTTGTTGTTCCTGTGATTTTTAATTGTCCTTGTGCATGTGTGTCAGTCCAGAGCCGCTGTCCCGGAGTCACAGCCGAACCCTGGAGGGTCTGGAGGTCATTCCAACACACAGCGGCCCCATCACCATGGAGAGATATAACACTATCCGCCTTTACCTCCTCAAGGTGAGACTACATTGTCTCAGAGCTCACCTTAGACCTCTGATTCCTTTTTCCTGCTGTTCGCAAGGGGCCAAAATTCAAAAACTTTAGCCATTATAAGTGCTTTTAATAATCCGTAAAGTCACACAGACATCCGGTTGTGATTGTTATGGATGCCATGAAGCTCAAAACAAAGCAGTGAACGGGACAACAACGACGCTGGGGATGAAGAGTGACATCAGTGCTGTCGTCATTGTGGTGTTGACCGGGCTTTTCCCCAGGGCAACTGTATATCTGCTATATCTGACTGGGAAAAGCCCTGTCCAGCACTAAAGTGTAGGTTTTTCCCACAACATCCCAAGCCGCTTTACTCTTCTTCCTCCCGTCAAGGCGTGCGACACCCCACTGCACCCACTGGGCCGTCTGCTGGAGGCCTTGGTGGCCGTCTACAGGATGACCTACGTGGGCGTTGGGGCAAACCGAAGGCTCCTGCAGCAGGCCGTCAGCGAGATCAAGTCTTACCTCAACCGCATCTTCCAGATCGTCAGGTGCTTTACTTTGAACACTTTTCGCAAATATCTCTTTGGAAGCTACATCGGGACCGTCTTGTTGACCTTTTCCTCTGCAGGTTTCTATTCCCTGACCTGCCAGAAGATGGCGGTCTAATTCCAGAGCCAAGCACCAAACCTCAGGAGAAGAAGGAGCCAGGCTCCTCGGACGCCCTGCTGGAATCGCCCAAACCGGGGTACAGACCGCAGCGTCTCCCCTCGCCGCTTTGCCAAACGTCATAAATGCACAACCGTGACTCCTGGTGTGTGTGTGTCCTCCTCAGGCGTGTGGTGAGCTGCTCGGCTCTGCTGCTGCCCGTCCTCCTGCCTCGCCTCTACCCACCACTCTTCACCCTCTACGCCCTGGACAAGGAGCGGGAGGACGACGTCTACTGGGACTGCGTCCTCCGCCTCAACAAGCAGGCCGACCTGGCACTTCTCTCTTCGCTGGGCGTCCAGCGGTAGGTCCCGCTGCGTCGCCAGAGCCTGCTGACGTTCACTGTTACTCTACTTCGATTGACGTCTCCTCTGTTGTTTTTTTTTCTTCCTTTTTTACTCTCAGGAAGTTTTGGCCGGTTTGTATGCCCGTCTCCGTGCCTACCTCGGGGGAGAACCAACAGGTTAGATGACACATGGAAAAATGCTTAAGCGGGAAAAACACATAAGTAATCAATAGGGCAAAGTTCGGCTGTATTTTTTCAAATGAACATTTTTAGAGTTTAATATCACTCAGATGCCCCAAGAATAAAGTTTCTGACTTGACATTGATTTATTTGTATCAACACACTTCCAAAAAAAGGGATTGGCTTCAAACGTCAAGCAGCATGGATATCTGAAGTTGCTTTTTTTTAAACAAAATAAAAAGTAATTACTGCCTTACTCATTTTGATCGCGATGAATCTGTATTTTCAAGTGTCGTTGTAAGGGTACAGCAATATTGAACTGGGAGAATGTCATCTGGATATCGTCTATAAACACGAAGTCTAATCTCGTGCCTGTGTTATAAAATCAAATTAAAAGTGGGAAATAATGGGCAATGCACTGAACAGTCTGCAGGAATAAACTGCCAGGTCTTTGTCGGGTTGCCGTCTTAAATCTGAGAAGCCAATCAAGACACATAAATGGAGTTTGCCTCCCATCCCATCTGCTCATTGATGTTGTCATGATATTTTCACGGACCGGTTCATGTTAAACCCCAACCAGGTCTGATCTTCAACAGCTTCTATAGTTTCTACAACTGTAGGAAGACATCATTGGCAACTTCTGCAGCTCATTTAAGAAGCAGAACCTGATAGGAAGTGTTGGATGGGAGGAAATCCTCACCGAGACAACCGGCTTTTTCTGTTCTTCGGATACTTTTGAGGAATTTCTCTGCAGCAGAACTCAAATTTATTTTCAACTCAAAAAGCTTTTGAAGACGGATCAGTCCTGTAGTCATGAAGGATCAGCTGCTTCTTGTTTTATTGTGCTTTCTTGCACAATTGATTGTTTTTATCGTATTTTACGATGCATTTTGTTGAATTTGCGTTGTAAACTCTAGTGTGAATATGGCTGTTTGTTTTAAAAGCACTTCCAGCACTGCAGATAAGATGTGCGGTTTATGGCAACAGTTTATACCACATACTTGTTTAGATAAGAACTCATTAAAACGGGGCTGAAATAGTAAACATCCCCTGAGAAAAAAAATATCGAATGTTTGCGTGTAAGTTTATCAAATTCTGGAAGTTATTTACAATATTTCTTACATGTAGATAGTGATTTTTATCTTCTATTGTGAGGTGAATAATGAATGTCCGACAGGGATCATCACGTTGATTCATGATGTCATCCACAAGTTTTACCTCCAGGAGTAGAAACCTTTCTGTAGCTTTTTAGATTCTAGTGCAGGGGTTTGCAACCTTTACCAATCAAAGAGCCATTTGGACCCGTTTCCTCACAGTAAAGAGAACACCAGGAGCCAAACAACCCTTTTGAAATTGAACATGAATTAACACCGTATATAACGTTTTTGTTTTGTTTTTTTGCCTTTATGCTATGTATCAACAAAATATGTGTTGCTTTTTTTTTTTTTTTTTTTAATCAATAAACAACTGCGGAGAAAACAAAATTACATTTCTGCATGCAACAAAACATTTTGAACTCCGGAAAATAGACAATGGGTTGAAGGTTACTTTTAAGCAAAATACTCAATGTCTGTTGGAGTCCTTCTTGTTTTTATGAAAAAAAGCCAAACTTAAATTATCCATCGGCAGCAAATCAAAAATGACGTCCTCTCTCTGTGTGCTGTCATCCTTTTACTGGCGCGTGCAGTCAGCTGTCAACCTGAATACGAAAAGGTGTATTTCACTGAACAATGAAAAAATATGAAAATAATAGGCAATTAAAATATTTATTATACTTGGTTAATCTGATTTCTTCTCCCGAACCTCAGCACACAGTATTTGCATATCAGAGCTGCATGCCATCACCTTCATCTTCACACAGGATTGTAAGCTGTCCTCTGTGAGGTCTGCGTGATGTTTTATGGGCGAGAAAAATATTTCACCACGTTTTATCTAGCTTTATTTATTTTATGTTGCAAAATTGCCGTCATCTTCAAACTCAAAAAAGGCATTTTATGAACAAAGAAACTAAAATAAAATACATTTTCATTCAATACTGGTTAATTATTTTCAAAAGCCGCAGGCTTTGTGTGACGACTCCCGTCTGGTTCTGCTTGTGTGTCCGCTGCAGGTTCTCGCCAGCACCAAGGACGTCTGCTTCGCCTCTGCCGTGGAAACGCTACAGCAGATCAGGTTGGTTGCTGGTTTCAAACGTCTTTCCTTATCTAGACTCAGCCTCGTCTGATGGTTTAAACGGCTTTTGCGTACAGTGAAGCAACAGTGTATCGATGTACGTGTTTGCAGCACAACCTTCACGCCCTCAGACAAGCTGCAGGTGATCCAGCTGACGTTCGAGGAGATAACGCGGGAAGTGCACGCGCTGCTAAAGCAGGACTTCCTGTGGTCCATGGATGACCTTTTCCCCGTCTTCCTCTACGTGGTGCTGCGTGCTCGGTCAGCTCCCGACAAATCACACACCCACGCACACACATTGAGGATAACACATCAACAGTAAAGATTGGCTTTAGGGGGCTAACAGCACACAGTCACTGCAGTCCTCATCAATAAATTGTCTGTATCAGCCAGTTGAAGCTGAAAAAGCTGATCACATTATCAAGGTAATTGAGGTGTGACCCCCCCCCCCAACCTTCCCGAAACCACCTCTATCCATGAACACAAAGGGGCGCTGTCGTTTCTCCCTTCAGCCCAGCAGTTTAATTTTGCAGAATAAGGAATGAGCTGTGAGGGGACAGTTGATTGCTTCAAAAGTAAGTGGGAATTTTTCACTTAAAATATAACCAAAACAATGAATGAATCTTTTTTGTTCTCAGAATAAGGAATCTTGGGTCAGAGGTCAGCCTGATAGAAGACCTGATGGACCCCTGCGTCCAGCATGGAGAGCACGGCATCATGTTCACCACCCTGAAGGTAAAACCTGCTTCATTATAAATTAGAAATAGCAAGATGATGCTCTGGCAATGTTGTCCTGGAAAGGCCTTGAAAATGCCGTACGACCAGAGTGTGAACCTTGAACAGGCCTGACCCGTTGGCAAGGACTCAGTGTCGTGTCCGTCCCCCCCGCAGGCCTGTTACTACCAGATCCAGCATGAGAAGGTCACTTAAGGTCCCCGGCATCCTGCATGCTGCCCCGCCTCATCCAGCTGTCCAATCAGAGTGGCCTCGGCTTGACGTATGTACGCAGCAGCTAACAGGAAGTGTGGCATCTAGCAAACGTGTGGCTGACAGAAACATCGGGAGGCCCCTCCCACACCGTCAAACTCCTCCCTCCTCCGGTGAAACCAGGAAATACGCCCGCGACGGCGTTGCCAACTGGGTGGGAACTTCTTTCAGTATTTTGTTTTTAAGTGCCAATCGGACTGTTTTTTTTTGTTGTGGTTGTTGTTGTTGTTTTTCGTCTATTTTGCAGTGACATAATTTTTACTCTTTAAAATAATAAGCTTTTCAGACTGTTCAGCAGCATCACGGACACGCGAGGTTGAACAAAGGGGCGATTCGATACCGTGCGACATTTGACCTCTTGCCGCTGGGCTGAACCCGAACATGAAGAAACTGAGAAACGTAGAAACACAAATATGCCACTTTGTTAGCTGAACACTTTTAATTAGCGCCTTTGTTTAGTCTGGGCGAATGTTTGTTTACACTCGGTTTTGTTACTGTATTTATACGAGTCCTGTGCAGCCGGTGCTGCTATCATACCCTCCGAAACACTCGCTGAAAACTAACGCAATGAGCTTGGCTTCAAGAAAGTTCGACGTTTCCGAAGAGCCCGATATCTCAGTCAGGTGACATTATGGGCCAATGACACGCCTTCATACATCTGGGCAAATCGAACATTGATAGATCAATATGTCATATTGATATGATCTCCAACTATACACCAGCGTTGTGTCGACGTTCATATTTGGTTGCGTGTCGTTTGTGGCGTCACTGTAACAGCGTCCAATGGCAAGCATTTGATTCCGATACTGACGACCGCTAATGCCGATACTGTATTGTTTTTATGTTGTTGTTATTATATAACCGAAACACAAAGTCACGGGCAAACGTCCTCCGACAATGATGTTTCTCAGCTTTCAGTCAGACGTTGGTTTTATCCTCAACTTGGTTTTCATGTCGTCTTCGTCCAACGTCTTCCTCACTTTGACAATTTCCTGACATTAAACTGACATCAGGAGCAGCTGGTTGTTTCAGACTCTTCTACATTGTTGTGAATTGAAATAAGCTCAAGCGTCGGCCTCCGACTCCCAAGCGTTGGCATCGATCGGACTCTGTTTTTTATTTGCGGTCAAACTGACATGTATCCTCTGGACATCCCAGAAAAAGCATGTCAAAAAGACGGCTGGGAAGATAAATCAGGCTCCTTTTGTCGATGTTTGCTGGACCAGTGATGTGTGTTGTTTCTGTGTGTGTCTGTCTGAAGCCAGTTGTTAGTACGGTTGAATGTCCACAGGGTGGCGCTACAGACACATCTGTCGTTCCGTCCCTCTCCATTCCTCACCAGTTTCTCCTCTCGTTCATCTGGAAATACTGCTTGGCTCAGTGATCCAGAGCATTTTTCTGGACAGGGATCTTTTAAGCCGGTTCATGTTCAAATGCCGCTCTTTTAAAAAGCGTTTAAACAAAAGAAATCAAAAACAGCAACAGATCATGAGGAGAAAAATCAGCGAAGTAGAAATGGAACTGTTTGTCTTATTTTTATAATCCCACTATTTTTTTTGTTCAATTATGATTGCAATTGTTGAATTGATTGATACATTGGAAATCTTAATTGTCACAGGACAATGACCAGACAACCCCTGCCCCCGATGCCACTTAACTGAGAATTCTTAAATAAGGAGAGAAAAAATTGTCATGAGCAGTATTTCTTTATTTCCCATGTTTAAATGCTGAGTTCAACTTAAATCCTGATGATTGTAAGAGTCCTATATAAACAATTGAGCTGAGCCCGGTGGTGAGAGAGGGGCCCCTCTGGAAGCCCAGCTGGGCTGCAGGCCGGCCCTGCAGGAGAAAAGCCTCAGGCTGAGGTCACGACACCTGCTTCACTCAAACCCCGACAGGTCTGCGCGGGCGGTGAAGAGCCCGAGCGAGCAGGTGATGTCTGAGCGGACAGCCGCGGTGCCGACGCGCCATCTGTTCATGCTCACTGTTCTTTTTTTTTTTTTTTTTTTTTTTTTAAGCCATTTGCGGCTCCACCTCACCGCTGCTGCTTGTTGTCGTTTACGTCACCGCTCTCCAGTACATAAAAGGGCTTAAGAGGGATTCACTGGATGACAGAGCCCACCCCCCCATATCAAGGCTTTTGTTTTTCCCAGGCGATTTAACAATAAAAGAAATAATAAAAGCCAGGGGATCAGAGCTGTTATTTGAGGAAAGTAAATTTAGGTGAAGCTGAGGTTCGTCTGCAAACCAATCAGCTCACAAAAGTACAAGTGAAATAAGTCTGGGAACCCATCGCTGCTTCCAACCTGGTTGGAGAAGCCCCGGTGGAGTGAATATTCTTTTACAAGATTACTAGTCAGCAGTTTTAGCTGCCATTGTCACAAAATGTAAAAATTAGAAGAATCTCTATGAATATTGAATGGAAATGTTGCTTTCTGTGCTGATGGTCCGGAATGTCTGTAACTATTTTTCATTGATTTGATTCTACTTTCACATAATCAGTTAAGAGATTTACCTCTGAGGGGGAAACACACTCAAGCAATCCCCTAAAAGTCAGCAAAGACAAAATGAAAACACCAGAAATGTGCGTATAACAAACAAAGATATTCCAGATTCCCCAAAAGCTAAAAATAAAGGTGAAGCTGTATTTTCAAAATGTGTGACGTGTGTGTTCTTTGGCACTCAGTGTGTCTTGAGAAGCCCTGATTTAATCAATGTTTACGATTCATCTATTAAACTGCGAAAAGGCGCTTGTCAGGTCCGATTGGTTCCACCCTCCCCTCCCTCGCCGCTTCAGAAGGACTCAGATGTGGATTTGGTGGACTTGATGAGACACCCAGCACAAAATCAAATCTGTCTGGCTGACGGTTTTGATATAACCTCAAACACTGTTTTTGTTTTTCTGCGTGTGTCCCTGTTGGAATTACACTCCTGGGCTTGATCCGCTAGGAGACTATCGCTTCTCCAATGTTCCTCTTCACGCAATCAGGAGGATTAGTCACTGCTGCCGCTTAAAAAAACGTCATCAAATACATTTCTGCGTTTGAGGAACAAACTCTCGGCGGTTCATCTTCCGTCCAAACCAACTGTTGGCGCTTTAAACTCCAGACTGAACTGATCCTTCTTGGACGCCGTTCACCTCATACTCATCTGTCTGTGTGTGTGTATGCGTAGGCTTAAAGCTGTCATGCTGATGGACTTTTTCGGCTGCCGGTCCTGCCGTGATGTGCAGTGCGTGAAATCAATCACGATAAAGGGACAATAAATTCACTTGACAGGGGGTTTTACCGATGTTCCCTGCGTTTTGCTACAAAAGCCATGAGAAAACAAACTTTCTCCCCGCTTTGACAAGTTTCTTGAGCGACCGGTTGCGCCAAATTTTCTCTGTCTTGTTATTGGATGTAGGAACTTTCCTCGCGCTTCACCCACCAATTTGTGGCCATTTTGTCAAACCTTGAGTTGGGCAGTAATAATAATATTTCTAAAATAAACAATTGTGGAATCATTTCAAAACTGAAAGATGTATTTTTAATATATATTTTAAAATGCTGTTTCCAATTATCAAATTTCTTGCTGTTTTCAAGATAATTTTCAGATTTATTTATTTTTCTGGCTGCTTTGTCTGTTTTTTTTGGGAGCTTAAAATTCGATTTAGAAGTTTTGATTTAGTTTACAGATCCAGAGTCCTTCACATGTCAGGGGTTTTAGACCAGCAGTGTTTTTTACTTGAGGTAGGATTAACCAACAAACCCACTTTATTTAAGCCACTTTAAGTGCAAAGAGATGATCTTGGTGTTTGTGCACAATCATGTGTGTTCAGCCTGCGTGTGTGTGTGTGTGTGTGTGTGTGTGTGTGTGTGTGTGTGTGTGTGTGTGTGTGTGTGTGTGTGTGTGTGTGTGTGTGTGTGTATATGTGTGTGTTTGTGCCGGGGGGAATTTCCTCAGGAATTGGAGGAGCTTACTG
>CAAKHD010005654.1:32167-85253 GCA_901007705.1 Fistularia tabacaria
AGAGGTGATGTCATCAGAAAGAACCGCGGCCCACGCTTATCAGCGCCGTTGGCAACCCGGCCTGTTTCCCATCACTCGGACTGGACAGTGATGTCATTCGTGTGTGTGTGTGTGTGTGTGTGTGTGTGTGTGTATATGTGTGTGTTTGTGCCGGGGGGAATTTCCTCAGGAATTGGAGGAGCTTACTGTACTAATGACAGATTTTGGTTTGATGCAAAAGTTTGCTTTTGGAAGCATTATCTTCGTCGCACTTCAGCATAAAGACATGCGAGAGGATGTCATCCTCAAAACCCTAGAACAGCAGTAGAATTGAAAAAAAAATAATAAAATCTAGGTCTCATAAAAAGTTTGGACGGTGAATAAATCCAGTTTTATTTACAGCTTAGGACATCTTTGAAAGACATGCATGTTAAAGTAAGTTATTGAGTGGTTTATATATAATTGACTTCAATAAACCAGACTTGCCATTTATTTTTGTCGAATAGAAGGTATGAAACATGAAAGTATTACTTTTAAAGGGTAACAGATACTGTTATAGAAAATAAAAATAGAAAAATAAAAGTAATTAGAAGTCTTAAATGTTCTGACCGTTTTCATTCTCATGTACTGTTTTGACTTTTATTACCAGAAACAATACAGCATTTCTACACCATTTCCACTCTGGTATGAGATATGTACGACTAAGAAAATATTTTTTGGGAAGATTATGTTTTATTTTTTTAAGAAAAGGGTGAATTTGTTCAACTAAAACAATTTCCAATTTTCAATTTGATGTTGACAAGAAAATGGCTTCAGCTTAAAATTCCAATACTTTGTAAATTACCTTATTTAAACACAAACTAACAAGTTATTTTTTACCTCAAAATACATAAATCATTTACTAAATGTAATGATCTGGTTCCAACAAGACAAATATATTCATAAATAAATTTTACATCCCTCTTAGATGATAGATTTTCGCTACAAAGAACTGATCCTTGCAGTGAACTGGTTTCTCTCAGTTATTACAATGTTGGAAGACAAACTGAGCATATTTACTCAGTATAATGAAATCAATCTACAAGGATATTTATCTTGTGTGCACAAGTTAAGAAACTTGTGCTCACAACTTAGTTGTTCAGTAACAGGCAAGGCCTCTGTTCCTGGCACAATATCCTTGAAAGTCTCGGGAAACTCCTGGAAATGTAGGGCCGAATGAAGCCAATCTTTCCCTTTTCTGGGCTCAAGTGCATCCTAAACGGCCGCCTTTCCCGCCTGCGTGCCGCTAAAGGCTGAAAGAGTTAAGAAGATTTGGCAGCTCCGCGGCAACCAGCCAGCCGGTGAGGGAGAAACTGGCTTCCGGTGGCCAGAGGCAGGAGGCTCACTTGCCTGGGATTAAGTGGGATCGGGAGAGATTACATCTCTCTCTCTCTCTCTCTCTCTCTCTCTCTCTCTCTCTCTCTCTCTCTCTCTCTCTCTCCCCGGAGCTCCATGACAGTGCGGCATTCGTTCCAGTCTCCGGGGAATCAGTTCCCTCCATATAGTTCACTTTCCTGCACCCACAGAGCTCCTGGGACCTGCAGGAACCTGGAGGACGGAGGGTGGAGGTCCCCATCTCACATCTCCAGACTCAGAGGTAAGAGGAGCTTCTTCTTCACTGGCTGCGGCAGTTTGAGCTACTGTTGCGTCTTGTTGAGGAATTTTGATGACTTGGCCGACATCATCACACAAATGCCGATCAACCAGTCTGGGAAAAAAAATTCAAACTCTTAAAAAAAAAATAAAAAAATCAAATTGATCATTGAGCAGCAACAGCAACAAGAGGAAAAAAATTGGTGGCTATATTGCACTTGCATTAAAACGAAATATGAGCTGTGAATAAAAGCGGAGGCCTTTGCTGGAAAATAATAGATAAAGTATATTATTGTTGCTTCAAGACTTTAAACTGAAAATAGCCTGATTTTTTTCCGAGTGCTTCTCTCAGCGAAGGATTAATGACAGAGATTTGCAAGTAGTTCTCATTTTCCAACCCTGCTTATTGATTTTGAAGGTCATCTTTTAAACGCTAATCTTCACAACTTCTTAAACTGGCCCCCTGCCCTCACCCACTTCGCCCACTTTAACTTCTTCTCCCTCTTTGGCTTCATGCGGGTTCAGACATTGTCACGGTTCTCCTGAAATCACGTATCTGTCGGCTTGATCGAGCAGAGATTAACGTCCGGACTCTAACTGTACTTACGCCGTGAAGCGCACCATTAACCCCCTGACCTGTTCGCGCCGCCGGCAGGCTGAGGACTGCGTTGACACCTCAGGGAAGAGCCAGCAGCTGCTCCTCTTCACCGGCAAAGTCTCAACTGCTGCAGACTCCTGTGTGATCACCGGTCCGTCAGGCTCACGGTGGCGAAAAGAAACGGACGCATCGTCATTTTGCCGCCTTTTCGCGTCATCTTCATCGCTTGGTCGAACCCCAGTCCTTTTTAGAAAATACATCTGTAATTGCACTGAATGCAGTTTACTAAAAGAAAACTCTCGAGTGTACTTACATTTGAAGTAGCATCTGATCTCACTCGTCGTAATGGCAATTAAAAACCTCTCTCAGGCTCCCAGCATATTATGGGATTACAGGAGTGCTCAACGGGCACCATCGGGCCGATGCAGATTTCCCGGAAAATCTATTTCAGCCTTCATTCGGACGTGAGAAAATGCTGTAACATCTCAGAGGGTTAATGCATCTGTGAAGATGTGTGTTTCTCGCTGGATGGAAGTTTGACTGCACTTATCAAAACATCATTTAAAGGGAAAATTTGAACATCTGTGTGTGTGTATAATACATATATTTGTAATTTAATTCTTCCTGTTAAAAACAACAATAACCTAATGATATCGTTCTCCCTTGACATCACATTGAATAATCCGTTATTGCATTTTTGTTGAATGATGCATTATAAAAATAAAATTAAAGCTAATAGAGCTGGAATTAAATTTGAATTATGCATCTGCAATTTAGCCAAAAGGAATTCCAGCACCGGTTTCCTCCTCACCCATCTGACAGGCCAGTTTGTGTTAAAACTGCCTGTTTTTCGAATGAAGAGTCAGATGTCGGGTGAGCAATGATGCTGTGCCGCAAAACAGCTGAGAGATCATTCATCCCAGCTGATTCTGGTGACGTCACAGCTGCATCCAAGACATTGAGCTCCAAAGCGGCTTTATTGAATTTAAAGATTTGACCATATCACTCCAGTAGCACGATTCTTAAATGTAGTTTTAATTTTGTATTACTTTACTGTACATTAAATCAAAAGTATTATTGTGTGTGTGCGTGTGCGTGTGTGTGTGTGTGCAGGGGTACAGACAATAAATCAACATTTGTGAACTCACATAGGCTATTTATTTGCGCTAGAAATATGTCTGGAGAATAAGCTGGGCTTTCTGTCTAATCCACCCCCCCCCCCACACACACACACACACGGCTGCTGTGTCCCCTCTGCTTCTCAAGGTTGTTAGACATATCAGTAAGCCATCAGCCGTAGGTCAGGGTCGAAGGTCGAGGGCCCAGTGACCATGAGGCAGGCGGTGGAGGCTCAAGTGTTAAGCCCTCACTGTGAACTTGGAGAGCAAGGTCAGTAGGAGAAATTGACTTCATTGTCACATGTTATTACATTGACATTTAGCCTCTTATGCAGTGTGTGTGTGTGTGTGTGTGTGTGTGTGTGTGTGTGTGTCTGTGTGTGTGTGTGTGTGGTGTGTGTGTGTGTGTGTTTGTGCGTGTGTGTCCGCAGGCCTGCGTCAGATCCTGACAAATGTGGTTGAGGAGGTGAGGCAGTCAGTGAGCCAGGACATCGATGGAGCCGAGCTCCTCCACAGTCTGCTGACCTCCTCCTGGCTGCAGTCGCTGCTGAAGGTCCGAGAACGCCTCAATCTCATGCCTGTCATATTGCAACGTTTTCTGCTGTGGAGAACCAAATATCCAAATGGAGTCGTCCTGTTGTCGTGGAGGTGGAAGAAATGGAGATTATCCGTCATTTGTTTCTCTTTTCAGGTCTACGAGTGTCTCCAGAGGTTCCTGAGAGATTCCCCCGCGCCGGCTCTGGACTCGGCATCAGGACTCTCATTCCAGGTTTGATTCATTTCGATTTTTTTTTTTGCTTCGACTCCAGCAGGATGAAGATGAGGCCGCTCTAAATTTCATGTCTTCATTCTCTTGAGGAGCATCTCCTAATCCTCTCTTTTTTCTGTCTTTACTTTTGTGTGCAAATCAGAAGGTGTGTTTTTACACTTAAACAACATAAATCATTTTTTATGTAGAGACGTGACGTTACTTTGCTTTACCCTGCCGAAGCACTTCTGCTCTAGTTTACTGTATCAATCCGCCACATAACATAGAAGTAGTCCCGTTAACTTTAACTTAAGGTTGTTCCCATAACCAGTATTTATGTGAATATAACAGAAGTTTAGGGAGGAAAAGATGGATTAAAATTGACATAAAAGGGGAAGCACTGCACATGATTTATGATTTAAATCTGAAACGTAAATGCGCAAAATGGACACACAAAGTCTCGGTTGATGCTTAAACGTCCTTAACCAGCACAGCTTTACCTCTTACTTTGCAGTATTGCAGTCCAACACCTCTAATTTAGTTTTAAATGTGCAAAAATGGATAAACATAACATTAAGCTTTACCAAAAAAACAGTAAGTTTATTCCTCCATTTATTTCTTATGGTTTTCTTTGCCAATTGGTACTTTTGCTTTTGCTTCCATTGGCAAGCATGCGTTATCTCTCCAACACAAACTGTAAAAGGTTTTATGGAAATATATATATATATATATATTTCTCATTGCTTCTATCACATCTATAGCCATCAGTCCATCAGCTTTTCTACGCTGTCAGATTTGAACTCATCCTCCACGCCGAAGGTGCAAGGTGTCACCATTTGTTCACCATCATTGAACAAATTCTTTGGAGATCTTCAAACAAGTGTCCTGGAGACGTGAAACAATGGCGTTGGACATGTGTGTCCAAACGTCCGTCAGCCGCTCCGCGCTCCTGAAATTTGTAACAACGTCACTTGAACCAAGCAGCAACATGTGCCGCTGTTCTTCGGTCATCTTCTCCAAGAAGAACTGGATCCGATTGCGAATCAGGTCATTTTTGATCACAGACAACAGCTTTGCGTCTGCGTTCGACTCGCTATACATTCCCCTCCCTGTTGTCTGGTGACTATTAGGCGATGCATCTGTCATAGTAAAATACACTTGAGTCTGGCTGCTGTGAACGCTGTGGTCTCCAGCAGCATCCCAGCCTGTGTTTCTTAAACACAACTCTTTGACCGAACACAGAAAGAGAACTGATGTCGTTGCGGCTGCAGTCATCATTTCTGAATCATGATGTCAATAAGGCCCCTGATTTTTGGCCGGTAATCTCTTTTAAAGGTCCCTTCTGAAGAGTTAATTCTAGGCTACAAAGTTTTTGGAGGTCATTGATGAGGGATTAGTGTTCCATTAGTGCGATGCAGGAATGGTTAGATTCTTACAATCATAATCCTGAACTTCTTCTTTTCCTTTTGGCTTTTCCCTTCAGGGGTCGCCACAGCGAATAAACCATCTCCATTTAACCCTATTCTCTGTATCTTCATCTCTCACACCAATGAACTTCATATCTCTCTCACTACGTCTATCAATTTTCTCTTCGATCTTCCTCTAGACCTCCTGCCTGGTCGCTCTGGCTCCAGCATCCGTCTACCAATTCACCATCCCTCTGTACATGACTGAACCATCAGTCCTGCTTCTCTGACCTTCTCTCCAAAACATCTAACATGTGCTGTCCCTCTGACGGACTCATTCCTGATCCTATCCATCCTGGTCACTCCCACAGAGAACCTCAACATCTTCATCTCTGCATCCTCCAGCTCCGCTTCCTGTCTTTTCGTCACTGTTTCTAGACCATACAGCATCGCCGGTCTCACCGCTTTCTTGTCCACCTTTCCTTTCATAATTACAATCTTGAACAACACATTTTATTCAATGACTTTGTATCTATTTTTATTTATTTCTTTGACACCTTTTAGCAGAAATATTTGCATACCCCATGAAAATCCACTGCGCAACCATGGCTGTGCATGTTATTTTTCAAATGCTCTGTAAATTTTCAAAATCCATCATATTTTGAATTATTAACTATTTTTAATGCTTTGCAAAATGTTACAATTTGAACCAGCGTTTTTGATAGCTGAATAGTTTAGTTCTGGCATGTCCACTGCCTTCCATCAGCTAGTGATGGAACCTCTCTCGCTGTTCTTAAAGGCCACTCATTTGACATCATCAGCTGCCGTGATGGTGACGGGGATTTTGGCTTTGTCATTTTCGTCTTCCTTATAAGCGCTGCACTGATCTCACAAATCTTGAGCTCTTTATTTTTGATCACTTTTCTCTACTGGCAGGATCTGAAGAATAAAGTGTCATGTTCAGAGTCTGATGAGATTATGAAAGATTTGTATGATACGATGACATGTTATTACTTATCGGCTATATCGTTATAAAACCATCATTCTCTTTGGGTGGAACACGTGTGTTCAAATTCTACATGTCAATCGGGGTTTGTTTCAGAAACAGGAGAGATGAATTTTTGAAATTAGTTGCCTCACACTGTTCTTTGAGTGGGGTTCCAGGCCATAAGGTGCCTTATTGACATCATGATTGAAGTGTTATGATGAATACAGCTGCAACGACATCAGTGGAATTCTTCGCAGACTCTTGTGATGTTCGGTCAAAGAGGTGTGTTTAAGAAACACAGGCTGGGATGCTGCTGGAGACCACAGCGTTCACAGCAGCCAGACTCAAGTGTAGTTTACTATGACAGATGCATCGCCTAATAGTCACCAGACAACAGGGAGGGGAATGTATAGCGAGTCGAACGCAGACGCAAAGCTGTTGTCTGTGATCAAAAATGACCTGATTCGCAATCGGATCCAGTTCTTCTTGGAGAAGATGACCAAAGAACAGCGGCACATGTTGCTGTTCGGTTCAGCCGACGTTGTTACAAAGTTCATGAGCGCGGAGCTGCTGACGGACGTTTGGACACACATGTCCAACGCCATTGTTTCATGTCTTCAGGACTCATGCTTGAAGATCTCCAAAGAAATGGTCCAAGCCAGCCTTGGCGACGCCTTGCATGATAGCATTAAGACGGCTCTGGGTGTGGAGGATGAGTTCAAATCTGACAGCGCAGAAAAGCTGACCGACCTGATGGCTACAGAGGTGACAGAGGCCGTCAACTCCGCCCTGTCCTCAGATGAACCCGACGAGGAGAAGCAACAGCGAATCCCGTCGACGAGCAGATTGAGTGCTATGATCATCCACTTCTTTGCAATGCTAAAAAACACGGTAGTAAACATGAAGACCTTTTGCGCAAAAGGACGGTGTTGGCATCGGGACTCGACTCCTCGGGATAAAATCCATCCGCCCTCAGATTCGCCTAAGGTGGCAAGAGCCCAGCACATCATTGAAGAGAAGCTCACCAACTTCATGGACAACGTGGCACAGTATGAGGGTGAAGACGATCTGCCGTCGGAGGAGATCCAGAGCTTGGCGAGTGAGGTGGCCAAAGACCTGACCAAGTGTAAACCCCCGAGGAGGACGAAAGCAGCGGGCCGCATTAAGCTGTTCATGGCCAAATACCTAGCCAGAGCATCCATCCAGCGCATGCTGACGTGGCTGATGTTGAACCACGGGAGCGAGTCCATTCCTAGGTGCAGCAAGAAGTGGATGGACAATTTGTACGTCCGCATCGACGCCGTGAGCAGAAGCCAGCTCAGCGACTCGTCGGCCAAAGTAGTGACCGGCCTGGTCTACAACTGCATCTCTGGTAGGGACCTGAACCCAGAGGACTGTGACAAGGACGGCGGCACTGTCACACTGCCTCAACAGCCCGCCGTGTACAGCGAGATGTGGCGCTACACCATGGTCTTCCTAGCTGTCATGAAGTGGTGGCAGGAGTCCCAGGCCGACAGCTACGCCCACAGGATGATCCAGGAGGTGGAGGACGGGCTGAACTTGCAGAGTCAGCCGGCGGTGTTTCCTTCTGTAGAGGACATGATCTCCATGACCGGCATGGACGCAAAGTCGGAGTCGGAAATGAGGAAAGTGGCGGTTGGAGTTTTTGTCCAGAAACTGGTGTGCAGAACTTTGAAACAGGCCAAAGTACAGGCCAACGTGATGAATTTCCAGGCCGTCATTGATCGCCTGTGTGAAGAAATTTGGGCTGAGGTCAAGGACCTGGACTACGATATAACGTCTGAGAATTTCAAACACCTTGACAGACAGGTGTACAAGGACCTGTGCGCCAGGTGGGGCTGCGCTGAGCTCATACTGGTCCACATTAACAGAAAGGCATCGGGAATTGAGGGATTCATCGCCACCTCTTTTCAGCATCATATCACTTCCCAGCAGCAGAAATGTAGCGCCATCTGCAGGTTGTTCTCTGCATTGGGCAAAGTCATGACAAAGCCTTTCCAATGAACGGCTTGACGACGGTTTCAGAGATGACTTGAGTTTCAAGTTGCAAACTATTTCAGCGGATTCTTCTTCACCACAGCGGACCCATTCAGTGCCTGCATCATAGATGAAGACAGTGGTCCATCGGGAACACTCCCATCAGACCCTCATGAACCAGACCCAGCAATATGAAAAGTCGACGTCCAGTGCCAACAATATCTTGTTACAGTTAGCTGAAGGAATGGAGTGTAAAAGACCAAAATATTGTTTCAAGGTCAGTTGAGAGTTGTTCAAGGTGTTCTAAAGTCCAGATATTCAAGAACAAGTTTGTTCCCACCAGGTTGAAAAGGAAACATACAGGAGATGGTCCTGAAAGTTCCAAAGATGGCTTTTTGAAAATTGATTGGGCTCTGTTAAGATACATGAACCAGTGATGGCTTGGGTTCCATCACTTGAGAACATAAATCTGCCACCTCAGCAAATATTGTGGTTCTTTAAACAGTGAAATATATATATATATATGTATATATATATAAAACATTGCGGGAAAGTCTTTCTGTATAGTGGATTTCGATCGATGCTGGTTGGACGAAGGGTCATTTAGTGCGTGATGGCACAAAGCATGACAAGGGGTCATGATGTGATGACGTCTCAAATGATGTCATCATAGTGATGTCAGCAGGAGACAGTCGAGGTCTGCCCCCGGGCAAATGCACTGAAAAAATCGTAAATGTAAAAGTTCTTCAAATCTGTACACCGATCCAGATAATCCCTTTATCGTTCCTATAGGCGTTATATCAATTTCAAAATAATTTACTTTCATTGCAAATCACACTACATATATGGATGTAATTACGGTGTGTATATATAAATATAGATGTATGTTTGTCTTTTTCTCATTTTGTGAATTGCAAGTAGTAGTTCAAAAAAGTTTGTGTAAAATAATGTGCAATTTCAAT
The DNA here is from genome assembly GCA_901007705.1 of Fistularia tabacaria. Taxonomy (NCBI): domain Eukaryota; kingdom Metazoa; phylum Chordata; class Actinopteri; order Syngnathiformes; family Fistulariidae; genus Fistularia; species Fistularia tabacaria. Next base: position 41,597 of record CAAKHD010005654.1, read on the forward strand.
AAAAAGATGTTCTATAATGGAGCAATTGTTTGTCCTTACTCTAGCAGACTCTTACTCTTACTCTTACTCTTACTCTTGTTTTCCCACCCGCTGCATTTTGTTTTCTTCCAAAGACACAGTGTTTTTCATCAGTAAAAAAAGTCAACTATCAAACTTCCTCTGGTTAGCGTTGCTAATAACACATTCCCGAAGGTAGTTTGTGATGTTTTTCAGCTTGTTGAGCTTTGCATTCTCAAATTCATGCAAAAGTTACATGATGTTCTGATTCTTCGTCCAACAATCGTTCTTTAAAATGTCACTGTCTTGTTTGGTTGCAGCTCCTGATTGACATTAAGTCGTTACCAAGCTGCTCTGAGGAGGCAAAGGAACTCTATCGACTCCTGCGACAGCCTCACCTGCAGGTACCAAGTTACCCCAGAGATTATCTATCAAATATAAAAGACAGAGGACATTTTGGTTTGTTAATTACCAGTGAGAATCTTTAAACAAGGACACACATCATGAATGGGAGTTCCCCAAAGGAGTAAGAATTATACATTTTTGGAGCATTTTTGTAAAATGATGGGATAGAAGTGAAAATTGTTAAAAGGTTTACTCTAAAACAGTTATTTTGGAAGCGACTTGTATATAATGTCAATGCTCAAATTGCAAAGTCAGCTGCAACTTCATGAAAGTTTTGGAAAAAAAAAATGGGTGTTTTTTTTGTTTAACTGCTGAGTGCTTATACATGGCTAAGTATGAGGGAACACAATTGCAATCTCACGTCTGGGAATGTTTAATTTATCATCTGTTCTGAGTGATATTGTTGTGTTTGTCCCTGCAACAGAACATTTTATATTTCTGCGCAAGATTGAATTCAATGGCTGTATAAAGGACACATGTAAATGTCTGAATCGGACATAAAACCATTGTTCGGGATGTCGTAGGTTGTGGATTTCGAGTTGCTCAAATTGATTATTCATTGTTATGACTCAAAATTCCTTTACAAAGTTTGAACAGCATGATGTATCTCTATACACTGGCATGAGCATTTTTAATTTCTCCACCGCATGTTGTTTTTCATCCAGTCATGCAACACTTAAACTGTGTTACCCAGGCCCTTCTCTCGGCTCACGATACGGTGGCCCTGAAAGACTACGAGCCGGTTTTGCCGCCGATGCCGGAGGACGTGCCTGATGAGGAGGAGGCCACGAGGATCGTCTGCCTGGTGAAGAACAAACAGCCTCTGGTGAGCGACACGTCTTTAAATGATTTTCGCTGTCATTTAACTGTTTTTGTTCTGCTGGTATTTGTGCTACAGTCGACTTTAGAGCAGCCAAGAGAACATAGCTGCTCTTGAGGCCCAATTTGACCCACAAATCCATTTCTACTCACTGTGTTTTGCATCCCATGACCTGCTTATTGGGTCACATGCAGATGGGATCACCCACTTATTATACATGAATCTTTTTAATCCCTACTCAAACAGTGGTTGATCTCTTTGTTGCTGGAAAACTGGAGAAAGATCAGTTGTTTATTAATTAAAGATGGATATTTTAAAATGGGTCATCTAAAGTGATTTTTGGCCACTAACTTACTTAAGTTGTGTTTGTTTGTTTTTTTTCTATTTATAGTATTTTATTTTTTAACGTGAAAGGTCATTTTATGTTAAACAGTTCATGTTTAGGTTCTTGTTTTGCAGCCTTTTGAACACAATTACAAGGGGAAAAAGTCGATTTACTCATTACATGGAGTTGCTGCAATTGTTAAATCCCTCATTTTTTTCAGTTGGTTGACTTCTTGATATTTATTTGTCAGATTTGGAAAACTAACATTTCCGGGGAGCTGGTTCTTCCAAATTCATTTTCCTATATAATTGGGTAGGGATTTCTATACGCTCTTATGTCAGCTCTGATGTTATATTCATAAATATTTCTGTAAATTTTGATTTTTTTTTTTTTTTTTGCTCTTAAAACCAAAGATATCTCTTGAACAAAACAGGAGTAAAGTAGGCTAATATTTGGGTTATCTAGCCCTTTAATTAAGCTCCTTTTTGACAATATTCTTATTTTAATTATATGTCATGAAATAATCTGCAGATTCTAATGCTGCAATCCAGCATTTAAACCTGACCATAACAGGAGGATTGGGCTTGTTTTCCAGCACAGCCGAAACAGATGCCCATGAGTATTTCCATATGTAGGCTTTTTTCTGAATAGAAATCAAACAGCTGACGGCAGCCATCACAGAAAAGATGTTTGTATTCAATTATCACTCATTTGTGTAATTGGTAATGTTACAGATGTTTTAAAAATGACAGTAAACCTCTTAGGAGGGAGATCTTTTTAGGAGATTTCATCCCTCAACATCTTTAGTTAGTCAATAAAACCGTTTTAAAAGCATTTTTTATTTTATTTTAAAGAATAGGAATGCTTCAATTGGATTATTCATGCGTGTTTGTTCAACGGGATATTTTACAAGCCATTCCTGCTTGACTGATATATTTGTTTTTGGGGAGACAAGTTTATATAGCAAAGCTGCAGCGGGGGCTTCAAGAGGAATATCATGTTTGTAGCACCTGTTTGCTTCGTGTGAAAAAAAACAGTTATTCTACAAACATCTCAACTGCAGCATCCCTGGATTTTTCTTAGTCATTCATAGTTATCACAGAATTCACTCTCCTTGTAATCCTGGTGTTTCGTTGTGTCTGTGACTTCTAACTCCAACTCTTTTTCAGATTCAATTACGTTTTATTGAAGAAGATCTGTCTGCTCTCTCAGCGAGAGTCATCACTATAAATTTACAGCACAAGTGATAAATTTAATACATGTTCAAGAAACCAAATGACAAAGCTCAAAATTCAGTTTTTAAGATCAGGAAAATTACAAGTTAAAGTTGAGAATCATGAATAAGTTCTTTATAGATGTCATATATGGTGTCATCTATAAATATATAAAGCTGTGGTTAATGCACAGCCGTAGGAAGTCTGTTGAAATAATGGAGAATATAATTATCGTAAAACATATAAAATATTATCCCGCCGATATTACTGAAGCATTGCTACAATTTGACTGTGTTTATAAGTAAGTGGCTCAAATGAGCCTGGAGTCCTGTTTCTTGAAGCTGACGTTCTAGTTTGTAACTGCTCGTCTTCATCATGCTGACTCTATGGGGATTATTGGTACAGCTCTGCCAACCAGTTGACAAAACTAATTCATAATATTAGTTGCATAAATTGAGTGGTTATTTAAGATAAGATAAGATAAGATAAGATAAGATAAGATAAGATAAGATAAGGTAAGGTAAGGTAAGGTAAGGTAAGGTAAGGTAAGGTAAGGTAAGGTAAGGTAAGGTAAGGTAAGGTGAGGTAAGGTAAGGTGAGGTAAGATAGGACTTTACTGATCCCCATAGGGGAAATTCGTTTGTCACAGCACTGGCAATATCAATAAATGTGGATATAGATGTGAATAATTCTAAATAGCAGAGACAATTAAAAGGACAAAGACAACAGCAAGGATAGGAATAGAGAGAGAGTGACAACGACAAGATAATTAACAGAATTAGATGGTTAACAGAATGGAAAAAAAGGTAGCAGAATGGCAACAACGAGGGTAAAAATAGATTGTGGGATGGCAATGAGGATAAAATTAGGTAAACAAAATGACAACAAGTATAAAAGTAGATAAACAGGATGAGGACATGGCATGTGTGAAAGAGTGAGGTCGTGGTATTTATCCTGTAGCTCAGGAACTATGAAGTCGTGGTACAGACAACAGGGTTGCAGCCTCTCCCTGCAGCTTGTGCTTTTGTTCCTCTCTCCAAATAAGTGATTCTGTTTTCTTGGCCCTTTGCACCCAGCAGAGAGTTAGGCTGCCACATTCCAGTCCGTCCTCTCCCTGTGCCAGACGCCTCCACAGGGGGATCCGTTGTCACTGGGAAACCCTGAGGCGTTTGACCCGTCACAGGCTTCATCTCGGGGGCGCTGTCGGGGTCCAGAGCCCTGCGACTGCTGGAAGCCTCGATTCCCAAGGTTCATCGTGGTGTAACGTGCGGAGAGGGAGCTACCCTCCTGTTGAACCGCTGGGTCACCCAGCAGCTCAGCCATGCCCTCTTCCTCGCTATAATGCCAGGAGTAACTGCCAAATTAGCCACTGTCGACTTTGTTACACCAAACTACTTTGGGAGCAAAATTTAAATCACTCTGCGCCGTCGGTCTACAGCTCTGTTCTTATCGGTAAGGAAAGAACTGTTGATTTGTCATCCATCCTTCATCTTCATCCGTCCTCCACCATCCATCACTTTACAGTTCTCTATGCGTTATTATGGATAGAGGATTAATCTTTCTTTTCTTGTTGGAGATAACTTCATCGATGAGATAGACAGAAGAGACGGGGATGACTCACGGCAGTCCACCAGCAGCGCGTCTCCCCTTTCCATCCACGCCAGAACCCCATCCCGCCAGCGGACCCTGACTCCCCCCAGCCTCTCTGTACCGTATTACTCCAACATGGACGAGTACCTCCAGCCGGGCCTGCCTCCAAAGTTGCGAAATCAAAGTCCGCGGATCCGCACGGCTCCCCCGAGCCCCATGCGGCCTCACCGTGTGGTAGAGATGCCCCCCGTGGAGCTCGCCAAGCAGGAGAGTCTAGACGAGCTGAGGAGCACGGTGCAGCTGGCAGCCAGCTCAATGGAGAGCAGCACCAAGGACATCAAACTCCTCGGGGAGAAGATGGCCGCTGCGACGGAGCGCATTTCTGAAACTGTGCAGGACAACTCTCAGGCTCTGGCTCTGCTCAGTCAGGTCGTGGAACGGCTACAGGTGGTCCTCGCCACCTCCAGGATGGAGGAAAACACCCCGACCATGATGGCAAAACCTTCTGTCAATGAGCAAGAAGGGACATCCAAGAAACCCCCCAAAAATTCAGGTCGCTGTCTCTCCCCGGCGCACTCGGCCATATGGTCGATCCCCTCACTTCCTGCCTCCAACTCCTCCTCCAGCTCCTTCAGCAGCTTCGTAGAAGCTCCCTCCACCTCTCAGGGGACCAGCTGCCGTTCAGGATCTTGCCACGGGTCACCCCAATTAAAGGCGAAGGATTCACCTTTGCAGCAGAAGAAACAACTGGACCAAGAGTTGAGACCATCCAGGCGTCCTTTGACCAACGGCGGGTTGGAGGAGCCTGGCCCAGCTTCGATGGGAGGTCGCAATCAGAGAAAGAAAAGAAGGCGGCGGCAACATAAGAAAAGATGATGAGGGTCCAAAATGTGGACTGGTTGGATCTTTGCAAGCTGTCTCCACAGGGGGGGCTGACCTGCAAACAGTGTTAGTTAGAGATTTCTTGTTTTCCACAGTATTTCCTTTCATTCTTCCTCCATGATTTGGACTAAAGTGCTGCACCTTCATAACTTCATTTCATTTCATTTTGATTTCAGTGTTTGTGCAAATCTTTCCTGTATTCAGTGTTTTCAACCTTTTTTCTTCCGATCCATCCCAATGTTTACATCCGCCCGCGGCATCCAGCGGAATCCATCGATGTGTCCACATGGATCCATTTGACCTCATTGTGCATCTGCTTCACCTTAAAGCTGGTTGATTTAGTCTTCTTTTCTGTCCCAGGGGGCGACCATTAAGAGAAATGAGATCACGGGGGAGATATTTGTGGCTCGGGTGATTCACGGAGGCCTGGCTGATCGAAGTGGTGAGTCAGTTTGACTTTGAATAACCACAGTAGTTAGAGAAGTAAGAAGCGTGAATGGGCTGTTCAACAGATAAAGATACATCAGCGGCATCTTCAATTGGTTTTCAGTCATTAAATAGATGTTTATCAGTGTTTAACAATGTGAAGGCACACGTTATGTTGACATGTGTGCAGGCCTGCTCCACGCTGGGGACAGGATTATAGAGGTGAATGGATTTCCTGTGGACGGGATGGAACCGGAGCAAGTCATCCAAGTTGTGGTAGGTCACTGAAGTCAGAGGGGGCCAGAGAGACCAAAGTGCCGGAACATTTCTGGAGTTATGGATACCAACATAAAACTTTGTTCTAACTCTATTCATGAGCTAAAGCACAAAACTTTTGCTAAATCCTCCGGGACGGGCCTTTTTCATGTGTCTGCTGTGTTCTGAACTTCTGTCAGCAGTGAAATTCTGCTTGTTTGAGAGTCTCTGAGTACCAAGACTTAGTGATATAAATTTAGCAAACAGCAATTATTGATTATATCCATTAACAAATTAATTATTTCGTTGTTCTTGATCGGTAAACACAATGTCAGAGCATGTCGATGGACATAGATGTCCCCAGAAGCCCTCTTAAAACTTGATGTAATAGTAAGTTTTATAATTGATGAGGAGAGTTCAGTAAACCCCTGCTTTAACCCACTGTCAGGTGAAATGAGGAATTTTTTCCATTCCTTTTGCTTTTAGATTCTTCACGCTATATTTTTTAATTTGTCAGCAATTACCGTTTTGATAATAAGATGTATTTTTCAAATCCATAACTTGAGAAATCACACAACAATTAGGACAGAATGCCAAGTTATTAAATGTTATATTTCTAGGACGAAGGTCAAATTTAATAGAAAATCAACATAGTTAATGACTCAATGTAAGAAATGTCATGAAGGAGGAAAAATTATTTATGCTTCGGCCAAAAAAAAAAAAAATTGTTGTTTTATGTCAAATTGTGTTATTTAATTAAAATATATATATTATTATTAATAATGTGGCCTTATAGATGGAGAAACAAAAAACAATGCAGTAGATGCTTCTATTTATTTGGCAACAACAAAAACACATCCTGACCACATTTGGGATTTTTTTATTATTATTGCAGCTCATAAGTGCGAGCACATTGGCCAACTTTTGGTAAAACATGCATGTTGTTTTATTGTGGGGTTGATCATTATCCAACATCCAGTCTTTGGATGCGGTGAGTCTCTTTAAGTCTCATCAGACTTCTGCTTAACATTCAATGTGATTCTATAACTGCCTGTGTCTTTACATCAGCAAGCCCGAGCCCAAGGCACCATCATGTTCAAGGTTGTCCCCATCACAGAGAGGCCCGTCCACAACCAGACGATGGTGAGCCGGCCTCTACCATGACCTTCTCTCTGCCCTCCGTGCATAAACTCCACCTGGTTTCAATCTGTCTTGTCCGGATCAGATTTACGTGCGGGCCATGGTGGACTACAGCCCGCAGCAGGACCCCACCATCCCCTGTGCAGATGCAGGGATGAGCTTCAGAAAGGGGGACGTCCTTGAAATCGTAGACCAAACTGACGCTCTCTGGTGGCAGGCCATGAAACTGCCCATCAACGCAGCCTGCGCTGGCCTTATACCCTCCACCAACCTGCTCAGACGGTGAGTTACCCTTCTTAGCGGCCGTGCACAGACAACAGAACACTGCCCTGGTACAGTCGCCTCAGTGTTCGATCTCGGGGGGCTCAGATGATTTCAGAACATCGCTCTTTAAAAGCCGACCTGAATCATGTTGCAGGAAGCAGAGGGAGTTCTGGTGGTCTCAGCCTTATCAGCCACATGCCTGCATACACACCTGTGAGTATTCTGCACTTGTGGGTGTGTGTGCATTTCTGCAAGTACGCATGTATACCCGCAATCATAGAAATTAATTTAAAAAATTCTTGTTCATTTTCTTGATCTCCTTTTTTAATATATTTTGTTGTTTGCTTGTGTTGGGGTGCTTTGTGATTACTGCACTACTTTTGGCAATTCCTAGCTCATCTTAAGGTTGTTTTGGATAATTTAGGTGTTTTTTTGGCTTGTTTGTTAGTAATCCAAAAAAAAAGCAATGATTTACCATGACCTCCCCTCCACACTCACACACACACATTTAAATCCCCACAGGATTTGAACTGTGACTTTGCCTCCCTAATGTGTTCATAAACACCTGTAATTGTTTCTCACCCCTTGCCTACATAAGTGAGCACTGTCGAGGAAGGTAAGGAGTATTTTCATATTATGAACGCACTTTTAGCTTCACGGATGAAGTTCTCAAATTAGTATTTGTTTCTATCTTTTCCACACAGAAGAAGACATGATGGCCATCGATGAGAGATGTGTCGAAGCAGGTAAATCATTGCCTCAGGTTGTGTTTTCTGCTCAGTCGCGAGTCGTTTCTCATTCGTTGCCATCTTGTTTTTTTTTCTCTCCATCAGACGAGGAGGCTTTTGAATCTGGTAGGTAAGTCTTTGTTATGTTCACCTGTCTTTTTTACAGGAGAATCTGCCTTTTGTGTTGGGACAAATCTCTTGTTTCGTATTTCTTGCTTTCTGCCGGGAAAAAAAAATGCCAGATGAACTCAGAGAAGGTGAGAGTCGCTCAAATCTTACATGAATTCACAAAAAAAATCAAAAATTCAAATTAACATGTTAGCTACAGATCTACGTCATGAACTCAAGTTACAGGACTTATAGATATTAGTATATCTCAGCCCCATCCGCTCCTGTGGTTCTTATTATTTAGTCCTGAAGAAAAGCTATTGTTTAGATAATCAGTTGGTGATTCATTGAAACATTTTCGTCAAATTGTCAGTAATTCTACAAAAAAAGTAATCACCCTCATTATTTTTTTAATCATTATCAATGGTCAAAGTTTTGTTATTTATTTTTACTGTTTTCAATTTTCTTTTTCTTGTCTTCATTACAATCCAGAGGAGGATGACTTCAGCAGCAACACTGAGGGGATCTACCTAGGTACATCTCCAGCTTCACAAACACCTTCCAGCTTTGCACCAGAGTGTGATGTTAAAGAGGAAAAATCATGTCGTGTGCCGGTTTTGAGTCTCACGTCTATAAATCCTGGTGTGTTGGTCAGCCGGCTTCAGGCGCAGCTTGCGCCTGTGTCGGCGGTGGTGTCACAGCTCCACCCAGCCGTCCTGCCACACCCGCTGCCCCAGCAGCTGCCACAACGCCCTCAGCAGCCCCTACGAGGAGGTGGTGCGCTACCATCGCCACCCCGATGACCCTCACCGTCTCATCGCCCTCTTAGGTACCTCAGCCCCCTCCATTCATGTCCCCATCCCAAACGTTTCCCGGCAAAAAAAAAAAAGTGGTATTTTTCATGTTTGCCAGTAATGCTCTTGTCTTCTGATATTCATAAAATGACCAATAAGCACTCACTTCAGGGGAAATGACTTCTCTCTGTCTAAGGACCGTCTGGTGTGGGCGTGAATGAACTCAGGAGGCGCTTGATTGAAATGAATCCCAACACATTCCAGGGAGCTCTGCCTCGTACGTCGCACAGCACATTCATGAAATGATCGTATTCACTGTGATTTAGAAAAATGCATCGAATAGTCAAGACAATGAACCAGAACAATGAAACATTTTAAAATGGCAAGAAATTCTGGTAAATAAAAAGATTTAGCTAAAAAGTCGTACAATGTCTAAAAAATTGTTTAAAGGTTGCCTGAAAATATCATCAAGTGAGAATGTGAATATTTAATTTAAAACATATTTGGAAATTAACAAATATCACAATTCAAAAATCAAAACAAAAAACGTATAATTGTTTCAAACACCTAAGAAAGAACTACAAATTACTTCAATATTTATATTTTAAAGAAATTCCGGAAAAATACCTGCAAATTAACAAGACATTTTCTGAAGTAAATAAAATTTAACTGCATATTCTTAGGTGTGAATTGAAAACGAAAAAGGAATATATTTCATTTTGGTTTCACTTGTTTTGAATTGAAGGTCATTCTCTCCAATCCTCCCTCAGACACCACACGAGCCCCGCGGGGATATGAGGAGTCCGGCAGAGAATATCACTTCACCAGTCGGGAGGTCTTCGACAAGATGGTTTACAACAACAGGTGCGTGATGCCAAGAACAATATAAAAGGTGAAATAAAAAACATCAGCATTTGTAATTTTAACGCTTATTAGCCAAGTGACAAAAGCAAAGAAATTAGAGCAATGAAGTTAAAACTCTGATGATGGCAGAGCCATGATGATAGTTATAATAATAGAAACAGAAAAAAAAGAAATAAAAATTCATTGCTGGTGTTTTATTACGTTATTGTTTTTGACATATAGCATAAACATAGGACATAAAGTAAGTTTATTTGTTTTATAAACCCTAAAAATATGAACAGATACTTGCAGGTAAAGCAGACTACAAGGCCAAATGTAGAATTTTATCAAAGTTGCCCAGCGGAAACAAAATATTATCAGCTGGCCCTGAAATAAAGTCTATATTTACAAACTAGGAAATATAATTACCTCCTTAGACAACTCCCCCACCAGGTCAATGCAATTAAAAGCCAGAATCAAAGAGTATTTTTTTCCTTCGTCCTGGGGGAAAAGAGTTTGTACAACAATTATAAAACCCTACTGTAGCCGGATAGCATGTCTTGTGTTGTTAACATAACTTTTATAAAAATGTTTTTTTTTATTTGGTTTTTGGATTAAAACTAAATATCTGAGTCTGGTAGGTTTGTGGAGTACGGGGAGTACAAGGGGAACCTGTACGGTACCTGCGTGGAGGCCGTGAGGGACGTCCTGAACAGCGGGAAGATCTGCGTCATCGATATTGAACCAAATGTAAGTGACATTTTTCTCTGTCAAATATATTTTCTCATTTTTGTTGGTCATTTTTCTGGGGAAAAAGACTTTTGACGTTACCGTGTTTCCCTGCCTTAGGCCATTCAGGTCGTGAGGACCTTCGACCTCAGAGCCTTCATCATATACATAAGGCCGCCGCCTCTGGAGCGGCTCAGACAAACAAGACGGAATTCGCAGGTTATCACCAACTACTACGTCAACCGACCGTTCAAAGTAAGGATCAACCCCAGATTTTTCGAGATCTTTCTTTGAGAATTCATTAACAGGGAATGGAAACTGGCACCTTGCCCTTTCCCCCTAAAAACCTCACTCGGATCCACTCGTGTCTGTTTCACTCCACAGGAGAGCACGCAAACCCAATTTTTCTACATATCCAGTAACTTTTCTTCTCTTCCCTTTGCTTGAACCTATTTATATTCACGAAATTCAGACTCGGTATTTTGGCTAGATGTTAATCAGAACTGTTGAATACAATATGGGGCCTGAAATTAATCATATTCTGAATTGATGCAATACATTACCATACTTCACATGGTTTCTAGAAATATAAAAAATACGTGTGTAATATTACAAAGCTTACCAAGGCGGATTTTGTTTATCAGGATAACCACTTCCTTTTTTTGTTTTTAAAATTGAAGAGTGTTGTGATATGGGCTTTGAAACACAGGCAGGGCTTACAAGGCTGCTTCCTCTGCTGGAAGTTCACCGAGAGGTAAGCAGGTATATCCCAGCAGCAAAGGAGGAAAAATATGAATATGATTTCTTAGAAATGTCAGACAGGGGAGCGGAGGCAGAAACGAAGAAGAGGATTATATTCTTTTATTTCTTGAAAAATAATCTCGAGTATTATGTCTGACACTCGTGGAATTGTACATGAAAAGAGCTCAGCTGCACTTAGTTTGAACAATACTCTTCTATTTTAATAATAATTTACTCAAATCTTCAAGGGGTTCCCACAGCAAATCACCTGCCTCCATCTAACCTTATTCTCCGCATCCTCTTCTCTCACACCAACTAACTTCCTGTCCTCTTTCACTCCATCCATGAATCTCCTCTTCGGTCTTCCTTTGCACCTCCTGCCTGCCAGTTAGCCGAAAGGTTAATTCCTGACCCTATCCTTCCTCGTCACTCCCAAAGAGAACCCCAACGTCTTCATCTCCAAACTAGACATCTCTGGTATCCCAGCTCTCTTGGACATCTTTCTTAAAAACAAACAAACAAAAAAATTATACCTCATTTTGTATCCATGTTTGTATCCCGCTGATCGCCGCATGTTATTACTAATTTTGTCACAAGATCGTCAGAGAATTATCATCAAAATTTTAGCTCTACCTTCTCAAGAGCCGCAATTAAACATTGTTTTTCCATCACGGCGTCATGAAAGGTTCTGTCCTCCACCAGGATGAGGACTTCCAAGAGATCGAAGAAGCAGCCCGGAAGATGGAGTCTCAGTACTGGCAGTTTTTCGATCAGGTGATTGTCAACGACGACCTGCAGGACTCATGCTCTCAGCTGCTGGCAGCGGTGATGAAGGCGCAGGACGAGCCGCAGTGGGTCCCCGCCAGCTGGATCCGGCCTACCGCCGACTCCTAAGACGGGACAGACGGGACGTGATCCTGTATGCTTTATCAGTTTGGTTTGATACTTCGTTGGAGGGGAGCAGGGCACAAAAAAAATAAATAAATCGAAATACTTACATCTTGACGCGTTTGATCCTTTGATTCTTAAGACGCTTTAAATCCCAGATGGAATGGTTATGGATTCAAGCCCAGATAATTCCCCACAGCCGAGTCAGATGTCCATGTCAGAATGTATAGGTTATCTTTAAAGCTGCGAACAATTATAGTTAAGCCATATTTTAGTGACATCAGCCTAAAAGATGAAGAGCATATTTTTTACAATAAGACAAAAAAAGTTTTCTAAGCAAACTGGTTGATTTCCAGCCCTGCTCCCCACTTTCTACACCTTTGCCGCAATAAAAATACTACCTTATTCTGATTGATTGTTTACACACTAGGAAGCATTTTGTTTGCTTAATGTTGTCATTTGATTTTTTTTTCATGTCTGTCTGTCTTTTTTTTTTTTTTTTTTCCTTTTGCAATAACCTTAAATCGTGTTCATGCATGCCATGTTGACAAATGTTCAAAAAGCAGTATCTGGCCAGGTCAGGGGAATGTTTTCACAAAATGTACAGTCTCAGTCTTTACAATACAGGGCCGTGCCATACGAGAAAGGGTGGCAAGGGGTTTTATTTTAAATCCGCTGCAACATCACTGCCCTGTGCACTTTACTTTTGTGGCATCACAGCTTCCATATTTGCCCAATGTGACACCTGAAGCCCCCTTTTTCCACCACGGCGTGGAAACACAAGCTGTGACGTGACACAGAAGTGCACTGCATTCAAATAAAGGCTTTACAACTAATATGATGCAATAGAAATTCATGTTTGCACTTGTTGATATTATAATAAAAAATGAATGCGTGAACATTACGATCTAATGAAATTGGTGTCGTTTTTTGCAGGTTTTAGCCTTGTGATTTTTATGTCACGTGTGGAAGCTCTTATTTTGAAAGGACTGGAACAATCGTTGTGCTGACAGTGGTCACATCCGGTTATCGTCCCTGCACAGAAATGATGTAAATAACCGGCTTTAAAAAGCGAGTTTTCATTGATATTCAAATAATATGATCATGATTGAACTGAAACCACGTTGAACTATTAATTGTCCAGATAAACGTCGAAACATGGACACCGGAAGCTCAAAGGTAACACTTGGTAGCGGTAGCTAGCGGATTTGTTGTTATCGCTGACCATAATAGCGGTAAACGCGTTTCAATGGAGACGATGTGAATTTTTATTTTTTCCCTCATATTTGCATGAAGTAAGGACGTTTGTAAAGCCGTGGACGATTATGTGTAATATAGGAAATGTTGTTGACATTTTGTTTGTGTTTCTAGAAGATGAGAGCCAGGGAGCTGCCTCCTCTACCTCAGGTCAGTCCGTTTAGCACACGAAACATTTGGTTTTTTTTTTTTATTGAAGAAATAAAGTTACGATATTTGCTTTATTTAGTCGTTTGATTTCACCTTTTTATTATATTAGAACAAAAATCCTTTCAAATCATGAACTCTTCAACATTACTCACATCCTCAGCCACCTCAGAGGGCATAAAGCTAGATTTCAATTGCACTATTTAATCCAGTAAATCCAATGTTTCATACGTGAAAATAAGCGAAAATTGCATCGAACTAAGAACAGAAGTTGGGATTTCTCTTAAAACACCGTGATTATAAACCTTTAAATCTTATTTGTACTTTTACACTAAAAAGAAAATGCTTAAATAACCTTTTGTCGACTTGAGAGCTGATTTTACAAAGTATCAAATATATTGGGCTGCTTATTTGATTCACCAATAACAGCCTTTCACAGAAATATAGTTTCCAATGTGGTATTTCACACATCATTGGATTTATGTCAAAGATCACATTATTTGTATTGTGGTATATTTACACTGTCAAGTGTAAGGTTGTTGTTAAGGTGTTGATTTCTGATTTCAAAGTCGTCGCCTGGAGTTTTAATGCAGTCTCTATTGACTAACACTGATCTTGTGTTGTCCACAAACAAAACCCCATCATGCCTCAAATATCCAAACGTTAACATCAACAGAACTTGACATTTTAATGTTAGTAATCATTGATATGTTCATAGTTTTAAGAGGAACAATGAATTTCACCTCAATCGAATACACATTTAGCTGACATAAGATGTCTTTCGTCGTCAGATTGAAATGAAATGGTTACATACGGCAGTGTAATTCCTGAAATAAACTCTGCTTTGGCGACATGCAAGTACGACTCAGATATCATCAGGTTTTTATTACGTCCTCCAAAATGTGTATCTGTTTACATAAAGTCTACTATGAGGTGGCTTATAGGTGAATTCCTTAGAAAGATGTCCAGATATATATAATTTAAATTGAAATCAGAAATCAGAAGAGTTGCTCCTTTTCAGTCACCCAGTGAAACCTAAAAAGTCTCAGCACACTCAGACTCTGTGTATCGTGTCATGGCCTCAGAGAGATTGAGCCATAGAGCTTCGATAACACCAGATTCCACGGATGTTACACCCACTAACACATACACAAGGCTTGGAAAAGGTTTGACCTTTGACCAGGGTAATCCCACTCCTGGCAGATGCTTAGCCACCGATTTAGCCAAGGATTTAACGAGCGGGATGTTACGTGCAGCTTCACTCCACTCTTGCCTGATTCTTGGCTGAAGTTGCCAGATGATTTTTCTTCTTGTTGAATATTCTTATGGAAGCACTTTTTAATCACTTACGTTTTTGACGCTAAAAGAAAACAATTTGTTTCTTTGTGTTTCTGCAGCAAGGCCAACGAGCACTTCCCACCATGCCCAGGTAGGCGGACGTTTCCCTCTCCAATATCTAAAACATCAACGCTATTTATGTCAGACTGACGAAACAGTTCCCCTCTCTGTCTCCTCACACATGAAGTCAAGACATGGCTGGTGAGTCGGGATTTCGATACAAACATCTTATTGTGACTTCTGTTCAGACTAGTTTTTTAAACTGTTTCTTGCAAATTTGTGACACAGACGTACCCAAACAGAAGAGAAAGAAGATGAAGAAGGACACAAATGGAGTCACTGATATTGAGGGTGCGTAAAACATACACCTGTATCCGAGTCTGAAGCTAACTGTCTTCATCTTCAGAATTAGGTAATGTTTAAAACGTGAAGGGGCCGCAGACATAGGTGTTGCCAGTTGGTTTAAAAAATGAAGCGAAACTCTAAAAATCCGTAAACATGCCACATTACAGGTTGTGATTTTTGTTTAACATCAGGAAATTCATGTTGTTGCAACATTTTTAAGGCAAAATAAGACAAATGCTTTCGTTATGAATGTAGTGATTTTTTTTTTTTTGTGCATGCATGTGTGTGTGTGTGTGTCTGTCTGTCTTTCTGTGTGCATGTGTGTGTGTGGAAGAATTCTGACTGCAACCTCAAGTTTTGCTGCTGACCGCAAATGTGGTGAAACAATCCATTCTGTCAAGTTAATCAGATTAGCCCTCAGCTCTGATGTGTTTTTCTTTCCTGTGTTTCAGACCAGGGGATGGAGATGGGGAGTTTGACCAGCAGGCGACAGTCAGAGGTGGGGGATCAACTTACCTTGGAAACCACGCTTGATGCTCCTCCACAGAGGAAAAAAAAGAAAAAGAAAATGGCGACTATAGGTAAAATGTTGTACTTCTTTCAAAATGATAAGAAAATAGATGAAATAACAAACAAGTGGCCTTGAAATAGCGTCAGTGATTGCAAGAAATTACTTTAAAATGCACGTGAAAATCATCTACACCATGGCAGCATATTGGTGCAGTGGTTTGCAGTTCCATTTCCTGGTTTGGTTCCTGCAGTAGACTGGTTGCCATGTTCTCCCCATGTCCAAAAACAGCCAATAGTGTAACCAAAGACTCTTAATGAGATAGTGAATGGTTGTACGTTTCTATACATAGCCCTGTGATTGACAGTTGATCAGTCCAGGTTAAACCCCGCCTGTCACCCTTAGGTCAGCTGGGTTTGGCTCCAGCCCCTCAGATTACGTCTTTCCATAATAATAGAATAAATAATTGCAAATCAATGGTGTCTGTGATTCCAGATCTTGAAGACGATCATGCCGAGCTGGTGAATGGAGATGCAGCAGATCAGACCCCTGATGGAGAGGAAGTTGCCAAAAAAACAAAAAAGAAGAAGTATGAAACATTAGTAGATTTTATATTGGCATAAATTGTTAATAGGCAAATACATGACCTGGAATATTTGATAAAATGGTTGCAATTAAACATTCTCAATTTTTTTGTGGAAATCAGCTTTAGTTTTTGATTTTATCTTCACTGACCTAATTTGAGTCTCTCCAGCGACTTTTCCATGCATGTTTCTCCTTTGAACTGAATTCAAACATTCACCTTGAAAATTAAACTTTCCCGAAAGTGACTGATGATTTACCTAAAAACTTGGAAAATTAATATTGTTTTATTCAACTTGAACAAAGAATTCATGTTTAAAAATGTTAGTTTATCTTGAGACTTTAATAACAAAATCGACCTCGACCTGTCGATTCAAAATTTCAAACAAAATTCTGTAACTGAGGAAGAATTTACCTGAAATTTAGAGCTCACTTGATTTAACATTACTTTGAAAATGACCAAAATATCAAGAAATTACCTAAAAAGTTTGGAAAAATAAGAAAAATGTGACCAGAATAAGATTATCTGTATTTACATGTATTCTGTGTTTCCATTTTAGAAAGTCAAAAGTTGTGGAGGCCCAGGTTCCCGATGACCTCGATGTAGAAGAAGATGACATCATAACTGATTCGTCGCCCTCCATCCCCCAACACTCCCTGTTCTCAGCGCCACAGGGCCAGAGCCAGCCGGTGGGGAAACTGTTTGTGGAAAAGAACAGTGAGTATTTACACTCGTCCCCGCTGTCATATAAAACATGGCTCATCCTCACCTTGACTGAAACGTGTGGTTTTTCAGAACGTTTCCATGCCGCTGAGCGATCAGCCTGGAGGAAGACCAGCGACCAGACGGACGAGCTGACAGATTTCCACCAAATGCAGCGTCTGTGGACCACCAGGGATGTGTCTTTGCAGGTGCACCAAGGCTTCAGGTATGTGTCCCACACAGGGGCAAAGTTTCTGGTCTGCTGCTCTGTCTCAGTATTTCTGGGAGAAAAAAAGATTAAGCTGTTGAGTAAAGGGATGGCAATATGGACCGACTTAAATCATCACCCCAAGAACACAAGTGGGTGACTTGGACTTCTCGGTCCAGCTTGTGTGACCTGATGTTGAAGCTGAAGTTCTCTTGTCTGCATTCACAGAAAAATGACTTTGTTTTGCATTGAGATTAAAGAAGAAGAAAGTGTCCAAGACAGAAGCGGTTTTCGAATGGCTTTATGCTTTTACAAGGATTAAATGACAACACACCGGGTTTCGTTTGTTTCCATTGTCTAGTATGAGTTTATTGAACTGCAAGCCTTGTGTCCTCTATTGAACCTGATCTGAGAATTTAGGAATTGAAATGAATTTACATTCCAGCTTCTTTTGTTAGCGTAACCTGTTTGTTATGCTGTGTGTGTCTCTGCTGCAGGGTGTTTGGTCTGTACTGTCATGGCTTCCTCGCGGGTTACGCTGTGTGGAATATGGTGGTGGTCTACATGCTGGCCGGGCAGCATCTCACCGCCCTGTCTAACCTGCTGCAGCAGTACCACGGCCTGGCGTACCCCTCCCAGTCACTGCTCTACATGCTGCTGGCCATCAGCACCGTGGCCTCCTTCGACAGGTAATATTTAAGATGAGCAGTCTGGGTGATGCCAACCAGCCACCCAGCCAGTTTGAAGCTGCACAGTTGCCGTTTTGGCTATTTAAGTGACCAAAAGGTGTTTTGGGCAAGGTAGTGGAGCTCGATTTGAAGAGGTTTGAAGGCGCAGTAGTGATTGAACAAAGAAAATATTATGTAAGTTATATAACAGTGGCATACTGACAATACGTGTATGGAATTTGGTGAAATAATTATGGTAGTTTGGTCGAATTTACAGATTTTTGCCACTCTTCCAGTGCCAGAAAATCGCCCAAGGATAAACCGTTTCATTTTTTTTTTTTTTCTCCTACTTATTGCAAATTGGAAATATCTGTTTTTTTTGTTTTCAGGGTGAACCTGGCCAGAGGTTCTGCGGCTCTTCGGGAGTTCCTCACATTGGACCCTGTAGCTCTAGCCTCATTCTGTGAGTCCCAGCCAAGTAAGAATCCACAGACACTGGCTTGTTCCCCCACTGATACTTTCCTTGTCCATCTCTGTCCCTGCCGGTTTGTTCCAAACCTGCAGTGTATTTTTCAGCTCTGGTGCTCTCCCTCAGCCAGCAGATGACCAGCGACCGAATCAACCTCTACCCATCCTTCAATTCAACATTATGGTGAATCATCCCATAGTTTTTATACCGCTATTACTGGAGGTGTAATGTTTTAGGATTAAAATTATAATGACTAGCGTCATTATTTGAATAGAATAAAAAGTCAATGACCAAAGTATTTAGCTTCATATTGGTGATGCAATGGAAAGAGATTTCATATTTCATTGTCCTGGAAATATATTAAACTTTATCTTTTGAATTAGTTTAAATTGCATCCAAGATGTTTAAAAATGACCCTAAAATTATTTGAAAAATAAAATCCAACAAAAGTAGTTTACAATTCCTTGTAAATGCATTTAAAATGTGTCAAGTAATCAAAAGTTGTACTAGATTAAAATACAGATAACAATGCTCCATATTACCTGATTTGTCCCCCCCCCCAAAATAAAACAGTTAAACAGTTCACACCTAAATGTGTAAAAATAAACAATATACGAAAATTAATTTAGAAAGTAATTGAGAATTTGTGAGAAATATCTTGAAGTTTTGACAGAAAAGGGAAGATAAATAATTTGATTTCGATCGTGACACAAGATGATCACACCTGAAGCTCAAACCCCTCCTATGAAGGCCTCCGGGGTCCGAGCACCAGATTCTCCACCCGTGGGTCACCGTGAACCTGGTGGTGGCACTGCTGGTGGGCCTCGCCTGGATCTTCCTCGCCACCCGTCCGGAAACGGACTACAGTGAAGGTGAGATGCTGCCAGCACCAAGCACCCAGTCTGAGTTTGGTGAAAAAATCCTTTGTCATGCATGTGTGTATCATCATCCTTATTCCCGGTGTTTTTGTCAGGTGACCTGAAGGCCATGGAGATGGACCCTCCCAAACTTGTAGACAAGTCGGAAATGACTGCCTGAGACGTGCGCTCCACACGATCATGACCACTGCTTCGCTCTGTTCTCCTTTTGCACATTTTTTTTTTTTTTTTCTATTTTTGACACAAAAATCTGAATGTTTTGTAGATTATTTTTGTATATTTGAAAAGTGAATGTGCTTGTCCTTTCAAATACAGGCTTTTATCTATCAGTTCCAGTGCGTCTTCATAACTTCCTGTTTAAAATGTTCTGAATTAGAATAGAAATACCCGTAGAGAGTCTTTGGTCTAACAGCATCATGCATCACCTTTCCTCGATGTATTTATATTCAAGACTCGAATCTGATAGAAGTGTGGTTTTTAGCTCTTCAAAATTTCCATCTATGATGCTGCCTTTGAAACAATTCAAGAATGTATTGAATGAAAATCAGAAAGAAATCTCCCCAAAAACAGCAGAGGAAATCAGAGAGAAAGAAAGGAAAATCCATTCATGTCAACAAAGAACACCTGCAGCCAAACATGCTTAGATCTGTGATTTGATCTATAATCTCGATTGATTCCATGCAAAGGCAAAATAAGTTAAGCTTTACATGGGAGGTTAAGGACGGGATTGTTTATCTGGCCCTGGGTTTGTAAATTGGATCGGCTGTGTAATAAAGAATATGATCAGATCAGATACAGGAAAGTAAAATTAAAAGTAAATGCTGCAGGAGTCAACATCCCTCTGAAGTTGTGGTTCAGATTTTAGTTTATAGATGCGTTCTTGGGAGCTCAGTTGCATTCAACTTCACAGAAACAACATACACATTTATTTTCCTTGGAAGTTTAACTTTGCAATGAATGTCTTGGAGGGAAAAAAAAAAAAAAAAGCCATCCGGTTCTTCCATTCATTCCCCCAGCGCTCGATTACTCTTCCCTGACCGACATCCAAACTTTGCAATCGAGCACAGCGAAACCATCGCGCACTCACTGTTGACGTGGTGACCGTTATCACGTTTGTCCACACATTCATGAGTGAAAGTTTGTGAATCTGTGTGCCGGGAAGGGACGAGTCATGCTGGACTTCGCCATCTTCGCGGTCACCCTGGTCATCATTCTGGTCGGCGCGGTTCTTTATTTGCACCCGGTAAGTCACTGCAAGGCAGCGGCAACTTAGCAGCTAACTGTTGCTCGACTGCCAACATCCTCCTCCTCCCAAGGATGTGTGTTCAACCCCGGCTCTCTTCACTCGTCGACTGACGGAGAAGTTTCGTCTTACAAAAACTGTCATCACGGCGTTTCTCTTCTCCCGGCGTCCGTTTTCCCCAGACAGCAAGAATTAACTTTTTTTTTTTTTTTTTAAATCACTGAAGTGCTTGGCAGCAGAGCAACGTCGTTGCGCCGCAACGAGACCCATTAAGGCTTAAATACGAACAATTTGTGTTTTTTAAGGACATAAATAATGTGCCGAATTTAAATGAAAGCCCAGATTATTTATTCAATCGCATTGGATGTTGTGTTGCAGCTAATATGCGAGCTCCCTAGCGGTTATGAATTTCAACTTAGCCATATTTTCAATGACATTCCGGAGGACTGAACCCAAAGTTCACCCAAACACCTAATGACTCCCTCAACCGAACTTCCGACTCATATTCTGTGAGCCACAGAATTTAAACAATCTTTATACACACCGGGTTTAAATAAAATAATAAATGATAAGCCACCATCTGATTTATATTGAAACCGTATTGTCATGTTTCCAGTCATCCAGAAGGGCTTCAGGTATCCCAGGTCTCAACCCCACAGATGAGAAGTAAGCAACTTTTACCACTGTTAATTCATCTTTCATTTTTCTAATGGGTGGAATAAAAACTGCAAAGCTTAAATCCCGATAATCCGGTAATAATAGATTTTATCAATTACTCCAGCTTTCTTTTCTGTTTGTTTGTTTTTGTCAAAAGGGATGGTAACCTGCAGGATATTGTGAACAGAGGCAGTCTTCACGAATTTCTCGTCACCTTACATCAGGACTTCGGTTCGGTGGCGTCGTTTTGGTTCGGAGGCCGGCCGGTGGTCAGCCTGGGCTCCGTGCTCCAGCTGCGCCAGCACATCAACCCCAACCACAGCAGTAAGGAGGGCCAGGCCCCGTATAAGTATTATACATTTCATGTATATAACAACCAGAAGCTCTCTTTATATTGGTAAAATTGTTCCACGTGGGCAAACGTTAGAAATGAAGATGTGCCATGAAGAATAAATTAATTCCAATGATTCAAATTCTTGTTCAAAAGCATCCTTGACTCCAAGTTTATAATACATCATTCTGTTTTGAGATTGAAAAATAATATTTTTTTACCATTTTTTAAACTTAAAAACTTCCTTATTATGTTCTTTTGTATGACTATATGTTGAAAATTCCATGTTATTTCTTGCACCACTGTTGGATTTGAAAGGATGTCTTTCCTGCTTTATGGTAAATTAAATTTTTGCTTACTTTCAAACATTGGGTTGCTCAATCTTCATGCTGTTTGCTATTTGTTTTTTCAACAAAATTTAAAGTTGGGGAAGAAGGAGAAATAATGATGTTTACATTATATTCTTTCTTTTCTAACTGTTTTTTGATATTGTTATTGTTTTGCTGCTGCAACACTAGAATTCCCCCTATGGGGATCAATAAAGACTGATCTTATCTTCTACAATAAAAGATTATCAGATCATGTTTTATTTGACCGAAACAAGTAAAATCAGGTTTTTACATTTTGATAAAACCTGATTTACACATTAAACTACTTTCTAGGTAATGGTGCAACATTGTGAAACCTTAATCATCCTTAACATTACATTCAAAATAGTGTATTTATAACCAAAATGAAGGAGCCAAAGTTGTTGTTGCTGCTGATTTTCTAAACGCTCTTTTCTCCCCCAGCGGACTCCTTTGAGACAATGCTGAAATCATTGCTAGGGTACCAGTCAGGAATGGGAGGTGGGCCTGGCGAGGGTGTTATGCGTAAGAAGGTGTACGATAGCGCCATCAACAACAGCCTGAAGAACAACCTTCCACTCGTGCTGAAGGTATGAAAGTACTGAAGGGACACTGGCCAGAGGCATGTTAAATATTCCACATTCATGTCTCCGTCGTGGCCCTGTGTTTGTCAGCTGGTGGACGAGCTGGTCGGGAAGTGGAGGTCGTTCCCCGAGGGCCAGCACATCCCGCTCTGTTCCCACCTGCTGGGTCTGTCCATGAAGACGGTCACCCAGCTGGCCCTTGGCGAGCTTTTTGCTGATGATGCCGCCGTCATTAACTTCCGCAAGAACCACGACGCAGTGAGACGCTTAACTCTAAACCCCTCAAACTATAACTGGGGGTGGGGTTTCTGGATCAAATTAAATAGAATTTTTCAGAATGTATAATACCCTATTTTACAAATAACTGCTATGCAAAATGGGAATGAAAACATCTAAATATTACATTTTTGGTTAATGAAATGTACATTTAATGGATTCATAGTAGATCAAAAATAGTAATTAGTTACCTAAAATTCCGCTGTAAATCACGTTAAGTTTGATAAGGGTCACACAAAATCGACAACTAATCACCTACAATTTTGGTAATAAATTAGCGATTAAATGAACAGGAAATATGAAACTGTACAATTAATATAGAAGTTGTCTACATATTTCCAACAAATTTTACAAACTTAAAAAACTAAGAACAAGTTTAATTACCTTAAGCCTGATCTACCAACATTTTTTCAAAAGCAATAAATTCAATTATTTAGATTAAGGAAGCAACAGATATGAATATGTTTTTAAATAAAACCTGTCTAACGGACTCCAAGGCAGGATAGAAAATGCAAAATCCAACAGGGTTTTAAAAGCTGCTGAAACTGGGAAGGTTCTCTCAGAAAGCTGATTCCCCCTCCCCGCACCCCCAGATCTGGTCAGAAATTGGCAAAGGCTACCTGGACGGCTCCCTGGAGAAAAGCTCCAGCAGAAGAGGCCATTATGAGAAGGGTGAGTGGAGGTTTATATCCCTCATACAGCTGGAATCATTTTGTGTCGACATCATTTTCAGTGGTGTGCGTCAGTGTGTCCATTCAGCATCGTCACACCTTCTGTAAATTTGAACAGCTTCTTTGTCACTTGTAATAGGGAGAATCATGAGGCTCAGATATTGTGTGTGTAAGTGTGTGTGAGTGTGTGTGGGCCTGTGTCTGGAACGGCCTGGCAGGCTTCTGATCAATGTCCATCACAGGCTGTTAGTGATTCATGGGCTCATTTAAATAGCTGCTGGCACTCGGCACCTGGCAGGATGCTGGAATTGATTTGGGTTGCTGAAGAGATACAACAGAAGACGGATTGTTTGAATAGAGTCTTTAATCACCGAGCCAGCTTGAAAATGTTTTATTCTAATTAGACTGGGGTCAGTCAGGGGATGGATCGAGGGGATTGCAATTCGCTTCTGTTCTGTAGACATTCTAATTATAATTATTTGTCGAGCATTTCCTGCTTAGAAAATTATCTCCATTGTTTCCAAAGTCATCACAAATTGCAATTTAAGAAATTGGAATAAATTAACCCAAAAAAGATGAAAAAATAATCTTAACATATTTAAAAAAAGTGCCTGAAAGCAGCAAAAAGCAACCCATAGTATAATCCAGAAATGTCCTTTCAAAATCAAATTATTTAAGAATGACATTGGATGAGTTTTGACGAAAAAATATCATCAGAATTATCAAGAAACATCCTGAAAATTGGCAATAAATATCTTTTGAATCCAAATTAAATTAGCTCAAAATTTTCTCTCTGGAATAGTCAGTTTGTTTTCTATCTATTTGATTGTCAATTTCATTATCAGCTTTATTAAATATCCAACCTGCAGTGTCAGATGTGATCAAGTGGCCCTTGGCTGCAAAAACACAAATTATGTTTCCCTCCGTGTCTTCAGCTCTGTCAGAGATGCAGTCGGTTCTGCTATCGGTGGTGAGGGAGAGGAGAGCGCAGAGGAAGCAGGCAACGTTTGTGGACACACTGCTGCAGTCGGGTCTGAGCGAGAGACAGGTGACCACTGATCCAGCACAGCAGACCTCGCTTCACTTTAATGCTTCAAGGGTTCAGCTGAAATCATTCTGCTGTTATCTTCAGATCATGGAGGACTGCATGGTTTTCACTCTGGCTGGTTGTGTCATCACTGCCAACTGTAAGTGTTCGATTTGTGTCATGAAAACAAAGGAATACTGATCCCTCAGCTGGACCTCTTCCCCGACTCAAAAATGTTCTTCCAGTGTGTATCTGGGCTCTGCACTTCCTGTCCACCTCCGAGGACGTGCAGGACAAGTTGCACCAAGAGTTGCGGGATGTTTTGGGCTCCGATCCGGTTTCTCTGGATAAGATCCCTAAGCTCAGGTCAGGCCCTCACATGGAACCCTCCACGACATGAGAAACCTCTACAAGAAAACAAAAACCAAAATATGGCAAAATAATTTAATTATATTTCATGAACAGTGAAAATTGTGAAATATAATATTGTGAGCTACTCCTAGCTGATTACCTGACATGATTACAAATTAGAAAGAAAATGACCTAAAACTGACTTCCAAAAGTGTTCTTGTTCCTACTGTGTCTGTCAGTGTGTGTGAGGAGTGTCATGTGTGCACGTACGTATCTTGGACTACACAATGTAACAACAGTGAGATTCAAGGTCAAAGTGGAAAGGAGTGCTTCACCGCTCCTGATATCAGACCTGACTTGTCATGGAATCTAGTTGAAGTCGATCCACCACAGGATGTTTTCTAACATAGTATCGATTAATCTGTCACACTGGGACAAATACAGACACGATTGCTTTATTGGCTCTGATCAGTTTTCTGTCCTTGAACAGATACTGCCAGCAGGTGCTCAATGAGACAGTGAGAACTGCTAAGCTCACCCCCATCGCCGCTCGCCTTCAGGAAGTGGAGGGGAAAGTCGATCATCACATCATCCCCAAAGAGGTCTCTGGTTCCTGCCTGTTGTATCTTCTCGTATATTTCAATCCTGATTCTTCCACTTGGGAATACAATCGGGTCTCTCTGTTAGAACAACCAGACGCTAGTGAGCCCGAGGGCGGCTTTGACATGGAGCTTTAATTTGAGGTTCCTTTTGTTCTAACAATCATTTAAAACCTGGAAAATTTTGATTTTTCAGACATAAATTCACAATTGAAAGTGGTTTGGAGAAACAGCGTGGTACCGCCATAAATGTTGTGAAGAAAAATTTACAAGCCTTAATGTTAGCTCACAATTCATAAGAAAACTGCCTTGTTGTAAAAAGCATTGAATTTTACCTGTTTGCTCTTTGATGTAATTATCTTTCATAATTACTGGAGCTAATTTCTTTTTTTTTTTTTTTTTCTCGCCATTTTTAATCAGCTTTTTTGAATCTCAAAATCAGGGAAATTCTCCACCTTGATTTTTAAACATGCAGTAGGTTCATCGAGGACCCCAAACCGCCTAGCTATTTGAATGAGAGAGTGAATAGTTGTATGTCTCTTAATGTGTCCCTGTAATTGACGAATGACCGGTCCACGGTGAACCCTGATGACAGCTGGGATAGGCTCCACTCAGGCCCCGCAACCCAGACTGAGGGATAACTGGAATAGATAATGAATGAAAGGATGAACAAAAAGAATTGTCCTTAGAAAAAGCATCAAATTTCCTCAAAATTTCAGGGTCAAGGAAAAAAAAGGGGGAGGATGGGTGGATGTGCACCTATTTTGCTAAATGAGTTTTGGGTGGTTGTGGGAGTCATTACGATAAGATAATGCTTTGATCCCCATAGGGGGAAATTTGCTTATCACAGCAGCGCAAGAATAACAATATCAATATCAATAAATATGAATAAAAATATAAATAGAAGATATAGATAGAAGAGACAATTAAGAGAGGATGAAGACAACAAGAAGGATTGAAATAGATAACAGAATGGCAACAGCAAGGATAAAAACAGTAGTCTCTGAGGTCAGAACATGTAAAGCTTAATATTTCCTACCTTTAGTTGTGTATTCAAATCATTGATGACTTACTTTGAAGGGATTCTGTGGGGTCTCATTGCAGACTTTAGTGATCTATGCCCTGGGTGTGATGCTGCAGGACTCGGACACATGGACCACCCCAAACAGGTTTGTGTCACGTGGAATTTCAGCATTCACCCCCTGCTTTTTTTACATTCTAAGCTGATTTTAAAAAAGCCACCGACCAACATAAATATGGGTGGATTTCATGAACAGCGGTGCAGCATATCAGACAGACAGAACCAATTCAGTGGTTTTAGGTTCCACACTGAAAAAATTATGACCACGTCACACAGGTTTGAGCCAGATCGATTCGAGGAGGAGTCGTCCAGCAGGAGTTTCTGTCTTCTCGGTTTCTCAGGGAACCAAACATGCCCAGAGCTGAGGTAATGTCTAGAACGGTTGGTGAAAAAAATCTATTTTTTATTTGCTGAAGCTACCTGTTTGGGAAGTTATTTTCAAAATAAAGCTCTCATAACTATCGCAGTGTGCCATTGTTTGACAAGAACATCTAATCGGGAAAAAAAACATCTGCTGCGGGCTACTTTTGACTTGCAGAGTTATCGCTTTGGTATCAGAATGTCATATCTTACTCTGAAATATAATATTGAAATCTCAAATATCCATGGCTTTATCCATATTTGTCCTCATTTCTTACATTATTATGAATTTATTCTCTCTAAATTACACATGTATTTTCTTTACACTTAACCCATGTCTGTTCTTTTTACTTTTTAGCTAACAAATTGCCACTGTGTTTTTATAAATTATTTATTGCCATTTTGTATTTATCTAATATAAATCTTGAATTTTAATGACCTTTATTGAATGAAATCAACATTTTTAATCTTCTAATATTAGGAAACTTTTTTTTAACTGCAGATATGTTCTTGAATTATCCCTTTTTCACAGAGTGACTTCAATCTTTTAAAATGTCATCTTTATTTTCATAATTTTCTATTTGTAATCTCGTTAAACTCGGACTTTATCCTCCAAATAAGTACATTTTTTTAAATATCGTTAGCATAATATTATAACCTTATACATGTAGGTCTTTTTTACATCTTGATTTGGATCTGATAAAAAAAAATAAAATTTAAGTATGTTAATAAATCACAATGCAGATCCACATTACCTGTCTTTTCTCCACCGGACAGATTTGCCTACACGGTAGCGACAGTTTTGCTCAGCCAGTTGGCGCGGCAGCTGAAACTTCACCCGCTGGAAGGGCAGGTCCTGGAGGTCCGGTCCGAGCTTGTGTCCACACCTAAGGATGAAACCTGGGTCACCGTCAGCCAACGAAACTAGAACAAGTTCCCAAGGAGAACGAGCGCCCGCAGCCAAGTCTACATATTCAGCAACTGTAAAGTGGAGAATCCAATCCAAAATATCACCCGGATTTTAAAAGTTGTCACTTTTTTGGATTAAACTCTTGAGTTTTTAGTTGGGTGTTTTCTTTTTTTCAATTTTGTTTGGGATCCTGTGGTTGTCTGTGCGGTACTCAAGAACAATATAACATGAACAAGTGATCTACAAACTTTTTTAACTTCTAACTTGAATAATTCCTGACAAGCAGACAGCTTGTTTCCTTGTCCTTTGACATTCCCAACATTTTTTAAAACAATTAAACTTTGCAGAGTATTAAATACATATAATGGTTCTGTGTTGATGACGTCAATTGATTTTTCACTTCATATTCCCACATTGTTAACATTTCAAAGATTCATATGTGGATCCAGTCTATACATGGAGACTTCATGTAATTTAATAGCAATATGATTTTTTTTTTTTTTATTTGTATCATTCCCAGTGACTTCCCCTTGACGGAAACTATTTCTTCCAGGATTATTCCTACGCAAATGAGCCTAAAAGGAGTGGGTGTGCCCCTGAGGAGTACAAGGGCTTAATCTCATTACATATATTTCACTCCCTGGGATGTGTATCCCTGGATTGAAAACTATTAGGGAGTAATTACTGAACTTTTTACACTGTAGCAATGAGGCTTTAACAAAAGAAGTTCGCTCTAATGCGATTCTATTTTAGACGTTATTCGGTTTGGGATCCCCTGCCGAAGGGAATAGCCCTTCGGTACCGTCCGCGGCCAGCTGTGGCGCCAGCGAGTCCCCGAGTACACACCGTTTCGCTAAAGATGTGAAAATGGCGGAGCTACAAATGCTTCTGGAAGAGGAGATTCCAGCTGGACGAAGCGCATTACTAGACAGTTTCACCAATTTGGAAAGAGTCGCCGAGTACTGCGAGAGCAACTATGTCCAGGTATTCTGTCACGTATCTGGAAGAAAAAACGGTCAGGTTTTCTGTACAGACATCTATGGCAACAGCTGTTCGGCGAACTGCTGCTCGGCTAGCTTTTGCTAATGCTGCCGATGTGGTGCCGACATTGCTAAACTCGGCTAAAACACTAACATTCCGCTCCCTGAGCGTTCCGCCACGTATCGCAATTGGCGTCCGTCATTACTCACGGCGTATTTGTTTTTCCATTTGTCAAAATTGCGAGTTTATTGGCGTTTCTACGTTTTAACAGTGCGTATGTGACATCCATCGTGTGGCTCTCTCGTTAGCCGGGCAACTTGCTAGTCAGATGCTCGGCATCACCCACGATGGAAATAACCAAACAGACCGAGTAAAGAGCGGTTTTTCTGCTCATTGTGAGACCGGTCGTTGTCGCTTTAGCGGCGAGCTCACCGTGAACTGACCGGAGACACAGGGAAGACGTGAAGGCTGGTTAATCTGATTAGCTTTGGTGGACACAGGCTAAGTTTAACAGCCGTGACAAAACTGTCAACAGTCGCCGATTTATGATCTTGTGTGGAGCTAGACAGCACAAGCCAGTTGTCCCTCGAAATTTACCATTTATTTCCCGAAAGTGTCAGATTTCCAAGCCTGCCTGGTTCTTGGGGTGGAGGGGTGGG
The DNA here is from genome assembly GCA_901007705.1 of Fistularia tabacaria. Classification (NCBI taxonomy): domain Eukaryota; kingdom Metazoa; phylum Chordata; class Actinopteri; order Syngnathiformes; family Fistulariidae; genus Fistularia; species Fistularia tabacaria. Next base: position 70,926 of record CAAKHD010005654.1, read on the forward strand.
GGCAGTGCAGTGGTGCAGCTTTGACATGAGTAAAATTTGCATCGCGTTTTGAGTGTGTGTGTGTGTGAGAGTGAGGTTAGTCAACCCATTCACAGCTTCTTGCTGGTGATATCATTCATCAGGTGCAGTCCCGCACAATTCTGCACACAACCACGAGCAACACCGTTTACAACCGCGATATCAGCGTTCCCGCAGATGGGTTAGGACAAGATGTGCGTGATGCTGAAATGTGACATTCTCGATGAGCAGGTCTGACGGGTCGCCGTGTAAAGGACAGCGCAGCGGACCGTGGCTGCTGGCAGTTTGCAGTCTGGCAGGCACCCTGGCTTTTTCACATCCTGCAAGGTTGATGTCCAGTTACTGCCATGTGGACGCTTGTAAATCAATTAGACGGACAGGGATGTCAGTGAGGCGCTACACTTCTCTGGCATAATCTCTATGTTGGTACTTGTAAAATGAGGTGTATTTGAAAGCCACACAAAGCTTTGGGTGCTGCTAAAAGTAGTTATTCGGGCACAGTAACAGATCACCAGGTTATTACGGATTGGAACCAGGTTTGAGATTCAGATGTGAGTGATTGTTTCCGACAGTTGAGTATTGAACTTACCGAAAAGATGACCTGGTGATGATGTTTTGCGGGCTTTAATAAAAGTGCATGCAAATGTTCACTGGTGTCCACAGATCTAAAAAGAACAAAAGAGTGTGTACAACATACCATTTGTACTTCATCCTGCTATGTATTCATTCTGTTTTGTTTCATCTTGTCCTTAAATTACATGTCTTGTATTGCATCGTTTTATTATCTGAAAGCACAGAAAATTACAGGTAAAATGTAGGTTTTATATTTGTGTGAAAAATAAAATCAAATTTCTGAATATCAATTGAAAATAGAGTATCACCCAAAATGTAATCAACACTACAATAAAGTAATAGAACTGTAAGATGACTAACAAGTGGTTTTGAAGGGGAGCGTTTATTCTGCCCCGGTAATAAACTTTTTCATGGTGGCCCTCACTATTAGTGAAATAGTGTTTCTTTTCAAATAATTTTCATGACACAGGCATAGATGAGAGTTTATAACAGATCACAAAGGAATTTGTGATTAGATTACTTCCTAACACAAATGCATTTGTGCCTGTTGAATGCATGTGAGATGAAATTTAAAAGGAAGTTATTCTGATTCATGTAATCTGAAGGATCTTTTTTTAAGACAGCAGTTCGAACCTATAAACTTTTTAAATGTTAAACTCAAAGTATCTATTCGTATTCTATTTCAGCTGTATTGTGCTAAAGGGGGCTCAGGATTGTGTACTTAATCACATGTAATACTGTTTACAAGATGATACGCAGGTGGAAATATGTATTTGAATCATGCAAACTAAATGAGGGTTTTCTCATTGAAGTTAAGATACTTTAGTTTTTTAACTAACTAAAGTTTAGCTACTTTCACAATGGGACCTTGTTCACATTTTTCTCAGTGTTATTAGTCACAAAATGAATGAATAAAGAATCTTCAACATGCACATGAACTGTATTTCTGCTAGTTCAAGATGATGGGATTGAATCCAGTGTATCAGCTATACAGTAGTGCTCTATGAGGGGAGGCAATTTTATGGCTCCCTTCTTTTCAGCAATTCTAAACAATGGCTCATTGTTCTGTCTTTTTTGCTGAAGTGCTTCCACATGCTGCTACTTTTTTTTTTACATGCTACTCATTTTCTTATTCAACCATGACCTCTCGTGACTGAATGGGTAGTCTCAGCTCTAACATTGGATTGGATAGTAAGACAAGGATGTTGTATTTACAAGTTGACAAACAAAAATGCTCTACATCCCTACTCTCTAGTCTTCTGTTGCAGTTCTTTTTTTCTCCATCTATCTCCCCCACCATCTATGTTCCGAAGCAGGTGGTGCTTTCAGTGAAATTTGGATACTGTACTTAAATGACCGGCACTGAAGTCAGACTCCGATGCTTCAATCATACCAAATTTTACATGAAAAGGGTGTGAGTAAAGGAGTAAAGCAATAGGAGAGAGTAAACTTAAATAAAATAAAATAAAATGGAATAGAATGTACTTTATTGAGCCCAAAACTGGGAAATTATAAGGGCAGCAACACAGCAAGGAACAAACAATACATATTGATATTAAAATGTGACTTAATAAAATTCATATTAAAATAGAAAGTTGACTGAATGTATAGAGTTAGTCCAGTGTTTGGTGTCAGTAGGATCCTCTTGCTCCTGTCAACTTTCCTTTTTTTTCTAATCTTTTGTGAGTGCCATTTCTTATTTCATCCTGACATCATATCGCAATTGTGATATCATGAACAGAACACCACTGAACAAAGCCAGTATAATACGCATTGTTACAGGAGAACGAGATCACTTTATTTTGTGTGAGTTATAAAATGGATATTACTTCTGCCATCATATACCATACTTTTGACCCCAAAAGGGACTAATGATTTCAGCACAAAAATACAACCAAAATAAATCAGCATGTATGAAATGTTTTTTTGTGCTTTTTTACTGTAATCAACAATATATATTTGATGACCATATGATAAAATGATGTTTCAGCTGTGTAGCAGTGCAACCGTTTCTGAAAAAGTCATTGCATTCAGAAGATTATGGAAATGTATACCACCAAGCATGGTCTCAAATTGCCGGTTTGTTCATTTGCTTTAAAATTGCTGGTAGTCATGGCTGATCATCCCCAAAAATGTCACAGAAAGTTACTTGCACACCGTATTGTCATACCTTTTTTGTGGACCAAGTTCTGTTGTGTTACGCCCTATCAGTGTTTGCCAATTTAGTGTCTGGAAGGAACGCTGTTTCCCAGCAGTAACATTAGCCGATCCATCTGGCCTTTGATGCTGATGTGCCCACGCCGTGCCCACGGCCAAACTCGCTGCCTCTGAAGACTCATTCACACTTGCTGCAGCTGCACAACCTGCTGCTCACATCCCTGCCAGCCAAGTTTGTCCTCTTTCACCAACTTGATGGCACTGACGTCCTTTGAAGCAGCATACTCCCTGCTTTCACTGAAGGCACCGGTTTCTGCTAGGCAAAACCCGATTTGTTGCTTTTGTTTCATGGCTTCAGGAATTGCACCTCCTTTTTTTGAAAATTAAAACATGCACATTCAGTTTCTCTCTCTCTGCACCTGATACAGCAGTCTTACAGCGCAGCCCCTTTCATTTATTTCAATTGACTGTAGGACAGATTCATGTAAACTCGTACAGACAGAAGATCAGAGGATCAGATGAAGCCTCTCGGCTCTTTGAATGCTTTCGATACTTCAACTGTTTTTTGTTTTTTTTTAACAATAGCAATTCATTCTGCCACACTAAAATCATACCTTCTATTGAAAGATTTTAGCGGACTCAATCGGAGATTTTGAATATTTTATGAATGTTAGTTACTATTTGGATTAGTGTGAACTTGTGATTGTGAGCTTGAAAGGAGATAATATTTGCCATTTCCATTCATCTAGAATCTAGAAAATACAATGATATATCAAGATACAGCTTATATCTATGTGTTACCCTCATACCCATTATTCCTTGTTGATGTACCATCCCAGAATTTTCCCATTATGAGGAAATTAATAATAGTCAAACTTCATTTTGTTTATTTATTTGACTATGGAGATGAATGTTTGTGGGGGTATAGACTAAGTGTGTGCAAGTATAGAGGCTGAAAATTTTCACCATGTTTTCTGTATCAGGAGACATTGCCCAAAAAAGCAAAGGTCAGAATTGACTGAAAATATCAGTTATTTTTGATTCAGAATCGCTTCATTTAAATATTTAGTAAGACATTGTATCAGGCAGCGCTTTATGCAGTATTTTTATTCTGAACAATGAATTATTATTGTTGTCTAAAATAGGTAATTTCTCACCTAGCTGTGTTTTTATATTTATCTTGCTATGGGGCATCTTTTTCAAGCGTGTATGTTGCTTGTCAGAGTAGTCATACCTGGACTGTCACTACAAGGGACCTCCTGAAGAAAGGAAAGAGTTTGTTGTCTGGAGAAGCAGCTTCCTTCTCATACATACTATAAATACAGCTATCTATCTCGTTTGTATCTAAAGCCATATGACGCTGTCCTCTCACCCTTTCCAGTCTCCAGACAAACAGAGGGCTCTTGAAGAGACCAAAAACTACACCACCCAGTCCCTGGCCAGCGTAGCCTACCTGATCAACACATTGGCCAACAATGTCCTACAGATGCTGGACATCCAAGCATCACAGCTCCGCCGCATGGAGTCCTCCATCAACCACATCTCGCAGGTGGGCACAAAACAAAACTATATAATTTGGATTTTGGCTTGCTATGCCGAGAAGGGACATTATCTCCTGTGTTTTTAAAGGAGCTTAACCAATACCTATGCTCAAGTTCTGGTGAAGACAACATGATACATGAGTAGCAGTGCAGTGACATTGTTGGGTCACAATTGTTTTAACAGACAGTGCATTCATTTAAACTGATTTTATTTTTTTCCCCTTCCTGTAAAAAAAAAAAAAATTAATTGGAATATGCCAGTCTTAAGTTTTTACTCTTCCCAGGTTATTTGCAAACCAGTGAACCTTGGGGTCAACAGGAAACCCTTTTCCTTGCTGATTTTCTGAGATTTAGTAGATGAAATTTTAAATCAATCATGTTAAATTATGTTTGAAGTCTGACCAAATTCAATTGGTTGTAATTTAATTGACTTTTTTCATTTTTTAAGCGACACTGCCGACTGTCATCTTTGGTTCATTATATTTTGCAGTGTTACACACTGAGTCACGAGTGATGTCTTTTACTTGGGGTTTTCTTGAAAAGGTTCTCATCACACGTCTCCATGTATAATTCAAAATATCTGCACTGCAGGCAAAGGGCTAGTTCCTTGTTGCAGCTGCATCCTGATGACTTTAAGTATTTAAATGAAAAGGCTTTTCTCGTTCACAGACTGTGGATATCCACAAAGAGAAGGTAGCCAGGCGGGAGATTGGTATTCTCACCACCAACAAGAACACTTCCCGCACACACAAGATCATCGCCCCGGCCAATCCCGAGAGGCCTGTGCGCTACATCCGCAAGCCTATCGACTACAGTCTGCTCGACGACATGGGTCATGGAGTCAAGGTAGGCTTTTCAAAATAGTTTGCTTTAAACCTTTTTTCATCCCAATCAAATGCTGATATATTTAAATTGAACTAGCAAAAGTATTTTATATTGAAATGTGTTAGCTTAAATGCACATTCTAATGTAAGTAGTGATTTCTAAATTACAGACTAAAAAAGCATTAAATATAATTTTCTGAATTTAGAGCTCTCAAACAAGACTGTTTCTCTTTGGTGGGATTATTCTGTGTTTTCACTCTGGAAAGTACAGCGAGAAGGACTTTTAGAGGTCAGATAATCACAGTTTGGTTGCACTCACAAGTAATTAGGGCTCGGAAAACTGAAGGTGTATCGGTCGAGGAAAATCATGCCTGTGTTTTAAATAGCAAATTGGCCAGTTTATTCAGTTTTTTTTTCCCTGTGTTTGCCAATTAAACCAGTTTTAATAAACACTATGAAGTATATTTTTTTCAAACAAAGCATGTTATTGTTATTCAACACCAACAGATGAGTCAAACACCACTCCACGTCATCTTATAGTTCAATGGCAGTAACCAAGGTCAATATTGGCTGATTCTGATACATGATTGATTGATGAGTGCATCCTTTTCATAACTTAACATCAACCACTGTAAAGTTTTGGATCTTTAGCAAAGTCAATTTTTTTAAATAGAATGGTGTACGATGCTGATTTTGGACAATCTGAACAAAGACGAGTCTGTTCTCAGTCTTCGACCTAACAAAGGCCTCAAAGAATGAATTCCTCCAATTTTAACACTGAACTATTGTTGCCTAAATCTCAGCACTGCATGCATGAATAACTGTTGTTTTCACCCCTCCATCACACACTAATCTGCTGATTTCTTCTTTCTCTCTTTCTGCTCGCCTTTTTTAATCCTTATAATCTACCATAGTGGTTGCAAAGGTTTAAGGTAAGATTTCCTGAAGTAAGAGCGTCATAGGAAGCAGAACCTTTGATGATTTCAGACTTTTTTTCGTTGTTTCGTTGTTTTTTTCGTTATTGCTGTGAGTTGTTTTTGAAGAGTATTTTTCAGTTGTTGTTGTTTTTGTTGTTTTTTTTTGTTTCCAGAAAGTTGTCTTGACATTTTGGGAAATAATTGTATTGGCAGTCTTGCCAGTTCAATAAGAAGGTAGACCATTGGTGTTAATTTCCAATGTAGATTTAGGTAATTTTTCATGGATCTGGGCAGAAATAAAGTCTTAACATGTCAAAAAAGTCCCAAAATGTCAAAGTATTCGGTTTGAATATATTCGGTTTGAATACAAGCTTCCTGCTTATACTTCTTAATTGCCCCGTTATGAATAGCAAACACATTTTCTCACTTCTCTGTTCCCATAGGCCAGTGCTCAGAACATGAAGGCCGGAGGAGGTGGACTTCCCCGCACTAACCCCCCGACACAGAAGCCCCCCAGCCCACCAATGACAGGGAAAGGGACTCTTGGGTATGTTTTGTATATGCATGCGTGCTTCGGGCAGAGTGCAGTAGAGCACTGCAGTTCTGGCTTCAAGAAAAGTAACCACAAGCCCCAAGATGGGCTTCTTGCTCTCAGTTTCATCATCCCCCTTTAACCTCCTGGTTTAATTAGTGTCCTCGGGGTGCTTTAAAATGCATTTTATCTGCCATAGCTGGAGGCTCACTGTTTGAAGAGGCTCAAGAGCTGTATTTGTTCCATCTCTCCATTGCAGGGTGAATTTTGATATCAAATTGCATTTTGATATTTGGCTTTCTTGTCTCGCTCTTAATCAAGTGTCAGATTGACAGTTTTCACGTGTCACTTTGTCAGCATTCAGTGCCATGAACATCTTATGCAGTTTTGAACATATTAATGATGCTTTGAAAGGTAACACTTTGCCACTGTCACTGAACTTTTAGGATCATCTTTTATGTCTACACCAGAATGGCATCTGCCATAAAAATAATGACATCGCAATCTTTGTCCAGTAGACATTAATGTTTGCACATTTGGCGAACACTCGATTTTGGTTAGTTAGCAGTGCATCTTTAAAAAAAAAAAAAAAAAAAAGAAAAATCTCTGCCATCTGGTGTCGGAATCCAAATCCGACATCCTGACATTTATTAACAATCCTTAAACCAACAAAATATGAACTGCTGGGAGCCGGTAGGGAAAGAATATTTGCGGCACAGAACCAGTTCATCTGGGGAAGGCGTATCAGCCAGCTTTATTGACTGCCCAATGTATCAGTTGGCCTGAACACCGTTACTGCTCTGTTCCTATTGATGGTGCTGTCTGGCCTACATTATATTTGATGACACACACAGTGGCTGGGTAATATAAAAATGCTAGAAAGTTTTCTTCTTTACTTGACAATGATGATGTCAGGATTTGCCAACAATTGGAAAGATTTATTTTCACAAAATGGTCCCATGACGTTCGCAATGTTTAGTGCCTTTCAGTAGTTATCACTTTTCTCATTACTCTGCTGAACCAGTTAGATAAAGATGTATTAGATTATCTGATGTGTGATTTTTCAATAATCAGGCTCACATTGTTATTTCAGTTGGATGAATAATTGAATTATTTCATTCAAAAGCCTCCTTTCATTTTACCTTTGGATTCGGGATTTTCAGGTGTCCTTTTCATGACTTTTACATACAATAATTTTTTTAACATTTTGGGAGGATTTAAAAAAAATTTAGTGAATTGGTTGAATCATGTAATTATCCTGAGACAAAATGTACTAAATTAGTAAAAAAAATGTTCAGAAAACAAAATACTGGATGTTCTTTAGACAACTAGCCTAATCCGAAAAAAAATGAACATCAGTGTATAAATTCATATACCTTCACCAAAGGTTAATCTTCTGTGTTATTGAACATTTTTAACATTTTAAATATTTAGCCAGAAGCTAAATGTGAGTTCCACCTGTTAAACTAATATACACATTTGAACTTGTTGGAATTCTGCAGCATCAGACTTGCTTGTCTGTGGGTGGTAACTCCAATAGGACAAAGTAGAAAGTAGCAGCCAGGCCTGCAACTAATAACACGACTATTGGTCAACCTCAGTATGCAGTTTGATTAAATGAGAAGATGGGATGAAGCTTGACCTTAAAATGCCTTCTTATTTCAAGCAACAGGCCTTGGCTTGGGTAGAACTGCGTGTAAGTGGCCTGGTCTCAGATCTTTTTCTTTCCTTAAACCTTTTTGGCATTTATCTAATGCCACAGCACAGGAAGAATAACATCACAAAGGTCACTATGAAAAATTCAGCCCCTCAATGGTGGTATTAATAATGATGGGAAGATTCTGGCAGCTTTTACTGTTTGGTATCTTGTTAAAATAGTAAATTAGCTAATACATTTTGCATTTGTTTGCTTTTTCTATTCTTAACACTTAAATTGGAAAATTATGGCATCTCAGCCATTGTTGATGGTTCAAGCAACAGTTTTGAAATCTCTTCTGAGAGAAGTTCCATGAGGCCTGGTTTGTTAGGTTCTGTGTTGGATAGCAAGGCTTTATTTAGTCAGATGTTTGTTGTTTTTTTTTTGCACAGTTATATCTATTTCTTTATGTTTTTTTTTTCCCCTCATCATTTGTGGTGAAAAATGTGATCTTTAACAGTGTAGCAGCACACAGCTTTGGAATTTATCTTAATTTAAAGGGTAAAATCTTCACATTTGATACATCAAACCCTGGCTTACCAAACAGAGGACCGTGGCGGTGTCTGTAACCGGTACACAATAAATTCAGAAGAACAACCTTTTTTGATTGTGTAGTTTTGAAAGCATTGTTTCAGGGGGAGGCATAGTGGGGAGTAAATTTTGAATCCCTCAGCTCATTATATAATACCCTAAAAGGTATGTGTTCATAGCATTCAAACACAATGATGTGACCAAGGATTAGGAACCGAACTATTGATTTTGAAATTCTACTACGGGGTGATGTTGTTTTTTTTGTCCAACTTCTTTAGCTGGTTCATTTACACTCGGAAAAATGACCTGTCTGATTATGTCAAATATATGCATATGAGCCAGAACCAGACACTCTCATGAACAAGCTGCAGAAACTCTGATGGAAGATCTTTGTGATAACCTCCAACAGTCGCTCAACAGATGGTCCCACTGTTATCCAACTATGACTGAGAATTTTACATTGTATCATTTCAGCTGCCACGGAAAAAGTTTGTGTCGTAAGTAATAGAATTGTCTTGGTTTTATAAACTTGCAGAGAAGAATGTGTTTCTAAATTAGAGCTGCTCACTAAATTTCCCCCAAATTCTAACTTTGCACAGCAGTGTTTATACATATTCGGATAGACTTGAGCTCCTCGTCCTCAAGATTGAGAGTTTGTTGTTGTTGTTTTTCTGTTGTGTTTGTCTGACTGTTGAATGTATCTCTTATTCCACAGGGACTCTACTAGTGCAGCTCGTAAATGTTATGTTCCTGTCACTCTTGGGACTTTACTGGGTGTCAGCTGCTGTTTGTTTTGTGTTTGTGTGAAAAAGTGTGCACATACACGTATCTATCACCGCTTCACGACCTTCAGAATTGTCACTGTTGAGTCAGTGATTGATGGAGTATGTTGTGTGTCTGACCCTTCACGCTGACTTTGAGGGATGTGGGTGTATGTCTTTGTGCTTCCAAGATGCACTCTAATCCACCACAGCTCAAACCCTCTTCTAACTCTTCTGCTTAAGGTCACATCTTCTTTTTTTAAAAATGAGTTTTCTTCTGCTATTCAGCTCTTTTTTTTCTTTTTTTTTTGTCAATTCACGCTCAGTTGTGTTTGTGACCCAGCCCACCCACCCAGGCTGTTCCATATTCCTCATAGCAACATTTTGCCATAGCAACAGTGCTCAGAGATGGGTCACCCTGCTGTTTCAGTTGGGAATTGTACATGCCAGTCCAGTGGTGTCAGGCTTAGATCAATAATTGTGGAACTTGTTTTCTACTCCCCATTTTGAAGATCAAGGGCTTTATCAATATGATTCTGTTATTGGATGTCCATTTTGAGTATTTGCATTGCTGGGTTCCTGTGAGTTGTTGTTCAATTTTTTTAGGATAAAATGCTACATGCACACCGATGGTTTCACTTCAGAAAGACATTGTGAGATGTACTCTGTCCCCACAGTCCTGATCTCCTACTTAACTAACAAAGAGGGTGGGTGTGCGTGAGTCAGTGTGCGTGCTTGCATGTGTGCCTGTGTGTATCACTCACAAGAAGTTTGGAGAAGCATGCCATGTACAACATTTATGTCCTCCGGGCCCAGGAAGACCGTGACGACCCTGCACACATGTCCAGCGATGGCTGAAAAAAATCGTCACGACTCGCAAAGTGCAGCGTCCCTTCCTGTCACTTTTCCATAACCAATATCATGTTGATAAAGTGTTCTCTCCAGTCTTCTGGAGCACCAACTTTATCTTTTACAGTCATCCCATCAGACGGTGGTTCTCCCGATACTCACTCATGTCAGGGCTCCATAAAGGACTGACAACCTAATGGCCACAGGAATTGTCTCCTGGAATGGGTACTGCGAGGGCCCCTATTTAGCTTCTATCACGGATGTTTAAGGCAAAAATTAGTTTGCCGTGCAGATGGCGTCGACTTTGTCGTGTTGCTCTGTGAGCACACCAGAGTGTTACACTCCTTGATTTCAGTGTTAAAAAGATTAAATCTATATTTGATTAGATTTTATATGAGACTTAGAGATCTTAGAGTTTTGCCCCCCAAAATTTTTATCAATTTAAGTATGCTGGGATTAGTTTTCATTGGCCTGTAAATGTCATGTGAGCTGCATTTCCATAGTTTGACCATACTGAAAGACCCCCAACATTAAAAATCTCCTTGAATTAGGGTTTGCAAAACACCAGAGTTGTATTGATAGGTGAAAAATCTTTTAAGAACTGAAAAATCATTATTGGAGATGAGGCTTAAGAAATTCCCTTCACTTTTATGGACAGGCTCCCACATGTAGGAGCTATATGAGGCAGCAGCAGTGATGCCATCCTGACTCAGCCCTGCTGAATGTCACCTGTGGATTCACCCCAGCCAATCCCAATGTTCCACCAATCATGCCCCATTTTTTAAGTTTGCACTTGTTTGTTTCTTGCTCTCCTCCTCCCCCTCCCCTGCAATTCTCTGTGGATGCCCCACCCCTCTCCCCTCAACTCCTGTCCTCCTGACCCTCTCGCAGGCGCCACTCCCCCTATAGGACACTTGAGCCGGTGCGCCCACCCGTTGTCCCTAACGACTACGTCTCAAGCCCGACGCGCAACATGGCGCACCCCCAGCAGAGCCCAGCACGCACTGCATCAGTTAATCAGAGGAACCGCACGTACAGGTACCCCCTCCCCCTTCCCAGCATGCCTCTCTACACTTCTCAAACACGCCCCCTGTTCCTATAACTCTTCCCCTCTTTTTTCTTCTGTCACGCCAAAGTCTAAGCCGGCAAGTCAACGTGCCTTTTTTACTACCCGCTTGTCTTAAACGGCTCCTCGTGGAAAGAGTTATCACCTCGTTCCCCGTGTCCTGTATGTTAATTCCGCCTGAACGCACAGTTTAAAACCAACATTTACCTTTTGCATCAGGGCGTCTGTGTTAGTAATGCCTCATTAAATCAGTTATGATTTAATGAGCCATTAGCAGTTTCACTGTTCCAGCCATGTGCACTTAGCGTTGCATGGACAAATCTTTGAGACAAGCATTTGCCTCTGGGGATATCCAGACAGACAGTTTATTTGGAAATCCCTCATTGAAACAAGTACAAGGTAGAGATTCAAAGCTGTACTTAGCATGACGAGATGATCTGATAGCGTTGCCCCTGCAGCCTCGTCAACTGAGTGGCATCTCGTCTACAAGGACATGACTGCTCTGTCTGGAACAAAGATATATTCGTAGAGTCCCCTGTCTGCTGTGAAAGAGGTAAAAGCATGGGTTTGGTTCCGAGGAACGACATGGAAAGTTTCGTCCCATCTGTTTCTCTTCTACTCAGCAAATACGCCAATGAAACAAACGTTTTCAATATATTTCTTCTAGAAATAGACAAGATCCCTGACACTCCTCAGCACATTTTTTTTTGGTTATTTGCACCCCTCCATCCATTTTCTTCATGTTTTGAAACATGCTCTCTTTCAAAAGGTCTGCTTCATGTGTCTTGATGCTTCCTGCTTTTTACATGTCATGTCTTTGTCTCAGGTGTCCTCTGTCAGCTGTTTTTTTTTTTTTTTTCTTTTGTCTGTTTGTTTTGTTATTGTTTTTGGGTAGGCTTCCAGCTGCGCTTTATCACTGTGACATGGTCATTTCAAAGATATAACAGCTGAAGCAAACACTTGAAATGCTCTTTAGGGTGTCCTGTAAGTAATCTGGTTCATGGAAAAGGCAACGGAACTTATGAAGAGTGACATAACAATCTGGGCTGGTTGGCGTTGGTACAGAACGAACAGCAGCATGAGAAAAATCCTTGTTCTAATACCAAAGATTGCCATAAAGGGTGAAAAATGACACTTTGTTGTAGCCTATTTCCACCGCAGAACGATTTGTCAGGGACTGCAGCTGCATTTTACTGGAGGTACAAGTGACTAAATTTAGATTGTCTGCTGCTGTTCCTTTTTGAAAAAGTCCCTGCTTTGGGCTTTGACTTATTCCTGATGGGTGTGGAAAATCACGGTATAAGATGTGTAATTCCCTTATCGACAAAAAAGTACAGGTGATTCACAGTTTCATTCACTTGACTGAAAAGGAACGCACAGATTCACTATTGACTTGAGGTTTAAGCATTTTATGTTTTTAGACATTGTAACCATCCAAAAAATGTTGCAGTATAACTCATTTGGTAGTACTTCAGATGAATTTGTATCTATATTAAGAAGTTTTAACATTATTTCCTATCGCAAACCACTTATTTACAGTCCTTTTACAAGTTACGTTTCACTGTCATGAGCAAATTTACAGCATTAGTAGCTGTCATTCCCGATGATGACATCCAGGGTGTCACGGTACGGTAAACAATATGATATCCTCTTAATGTGAGATTCAGATTTAATTAACCTGATGAAGGCGCTTACTGGCAACTGTATTTAGCTTCCCCTACTTGCCTCTTTTCCTCTCCAGTTTGGAGGTTTCACTGGTGTGCCTAATTATATTTTTTTACTCTCATTGAACTCAAAAGGGTTAATGCGGCTAAATAGTCTTTCTGGAAAATGTGCCATGTACGTAACGAATATTCACACTCTTCATTATTTTTAGGTTGAGGCATTTGCCCCATATATTATTGTAATTGATCAAAAAACTTAAACAGGAACAAATAACAGGCAAATGGAGTGTGAAAAAGAGTGACAAAGTAAGGGTTTGTTACTGTTAGCTTTTTCGGTAGAAGTGAATTAGGTTTCTCCTAAATCACCATGTTAGTTAAACCGCTGTAAAAACAAAGATCCCTTCTTGTTCAATGGAAGTTAAGTTACTGTTTTGCCAGCAATTTTCACGCCGCTTCAGATGTGATGGAAATGGTGCCTGTAAACTGTTGAACAGTTTGCAAAACAGATATTCTATTCTCAAATATAGGCATTGTTGTTTTCTGTTGAGGACTACCGCGACTGTGATGAATGTGAGTGTGTTGTGTCTGTGGACTGACATGTTTGCTGCCCTACAACCAGCAGTGGGAGCAGTGGAGGCAGCCATCCTAGCAGCAGCCGCAGCAGTAGCAGAGAAAACAGTGGCAGTGGCAGTGTGGGTGTCCCCATCGCCGTGCCAACCCCGGCCCCACCTACCGCCTTCCCAGGTAACCTCGTGATTGTTACAGCTGCAGGATTTCATTGCCTGAACTAACTAACAGGACTAATCTCGAATCAGTATCCAGGGTTCTTGCATGCTCAGTGTCAAATGATTTGACATTGAGTCAGACAATGAGTGTACGTGTGTATGTGTGAATCCTGGATCTACTGGAATCCCTTCATTCTTCTCTACTCTTTACCTCCCTCACCTTATCTTCTCTCCCAACCCTCCGTGCCCTGAAATCCCCTCAGGCACAGTCCCCGCTCCATCCAACCCTGTTAAACCCCCACCCAACACTACCACCACCCCTGGCCCCATTACCTCTGCCCTAGACGGTCCCCCACAAGCCCCGAACCCCCCTGTAGAGATCCCCCCCGTACCCCCCCCCCCCCCCCCCCCCCCCCCCCCCCCCGCCCCCCCCCGCCCCCGCCCCTTTGGCAAACCCCCACAAAGGGGAGGGAA
>CAAKHD010005656.1:0-17833 GCA_901007705.1 Fistularia tabacaria
TGGACCTTGCTTTGTGCACTGGTGCACAGTCATGTTGGAAAAAGAAGGGGCTCCAAACTGTTCCCACAAAGTTGGGAGCATGGAATTGTCCAAAATGTGTTGGTATGCTGAAGCTCTCAGAGTTCCTTTCACTGGAACTAAGGGGCCAAACCCAGCTCCTGAAAAACAACCCCACACCATAATCCCCCCTCCACCAAACTTCATACTTGGCACAATGCAGTCAGACAAGTCTCATTCTCCTGGCAACCGCCAAACCCTGACTTGTCTATCAGATTGCCAGATGGAGAAGCGCGATTCGTCACTCCAGAGAACGCGTCTCCTCCGCTCTGGAGTCCAGTGGCGGTGTGCTTTACACCGCTGCATCCAACGCTTTGCACTTTGTGATGTGCGGCTTGGATGCAGCTTCTCGGCCCTGGAACCCATTCTATGAAGCTCTCTGCGAACTGTTCTTGAGCTGATCTGAAGTTTGGAAGTCTGTAGCGATTGACTCTGCAGAAAGTTGGTGACCTCTTTGCACTATGTGCCTCAGCATCTGCTGACCCCGCTCCGTCAGTTTACATGGCCTACCGCTTCATGGCTGAGTTGCTGTCGCTCCCGAACACTTCCATGTTTCACTAATACAGCTGACAGTTGACTGTGGAATATTTAAGAGCGAGGAAATTTCACCTCTGGATTTGTTGCACGGGTAGCATCCTGTCACAGTTCCACGCTGGAATTCACTGAGCTCCTGAGAGCGACCCCTTCTTTCATGAATGTATGTAAAAACAGTCTGAATGATTAGGTGCATTATTTTTTATACACCTATGGCCATGCAAGTGATTGGAACACCTGATTTTGATTTTTTGGATGGGTGAGCGAATACTTTTGGCCAAATAGTGTATATTCGCACACATACACACATATACACAAATACACACACGTCTTTATATATACACATGAGAGCCAGATTGAAATAAGAAAGTAAGAGATTTTGCTTTCATAAGTTTAGTCTTCCAAGAGCCAGCTTCTGCAGCCGAGGGTCGGACAGCCAAGGTCCCCCGCCCTTGCCAACCGCCCGGCTCACATTGCTCCATACTCCCGTGGCCCTTCCTGTGGGTGGTGAGCCCAGGGGAGGAAGGACCCACGTCGCCCCTTCGGGCCGTGCCCGGCTGAGCACCATGGGTGCTGGCCCGGCCACCAGGCGCGAGCTATCGAGCCCCACCCCTGGGCCTGGCTGAACTACGATCCCTCACCGACAATCACGAGCTGTGGGTAGTGACCGAAAGAACGAGATTGCGGAAACAAGCGGACAAAATGAGTTTTCCCTGCAGGGTGGTCGGACGCTCCCTTAGAGATAAGGTGAGGAACTCGGAGGAGAGTCGCTGCTCCTCTGCATGGAGAGGAGTCAGATGAGGTGGCTCGGGCATCTGGTCAGGATGCCCCCTGGACGCCTCCCGAGGGAGGTATTCCGGGCATGTCCAACTGGGAGGAGACCACGGGGAAGACCCAGGACACGCTGGACAGACTATGTCCCTCGGCTGGCCTGGGGTCCCCCAAGAAGAGCTGGACCATGTGGCTGGAGAGAGGGAGGTCTGGGCCTCCCTGCTCCCGCCGCTGCCCCCGCGACCCGACTTCGGATAAGCTGCGGAAGGTGGATGGATGGAAGTTTATTCTTAAAGTGCTTTATAAATGACATGCACATCATAAAGATTATAATGAAAGAGGAGAAAAGAAACAAATCTGACTTTACTTGTTAAATGCAATATTCATAAGAAAGTATAGGAGTATCTAAATTGTAACTTTTCCACTCTTTTTTTAGTAATTGAGCTTTAAAGTTGGAACAAGACATTTACAAAAGGTGATTCACGCATCTTTTCCATGATAAATTTCCAGCGCTCTTCTGATCACCTGTTTTAAGGTGATCCTAGAAAAGAAAATTATAGCTATTATCAAATTATGATCAAATGGCCTTGGAGGTCAAGGTGATGCCCTGGAAACTGGTGGACTGTTTCCTGCAGGCTGGAAGTGAAGTCCATCCTGAAGTGAAGGAGATCAAATATCTTGTGGTCTTTTGCAGGGGTGACAGGTGGGTCAGTGTCAATGTTCACTGCCAAGTGGGCGCAGCGTCAGTCAGCGGGGAAGCAAAAAGCTCTCAATTTAACATCCTTTTATGTTCCGACTCTCCCCTAAGGTCATGAATTTCCCTCTGCGGGCCGGCTGAGCTTAGTCAAAGAGACGGGGCGAGGGAGGAGCACAGATGTCCGGGGGGGCGCTTGAAGCAGAGCCGCTTCTCTGAGTCAGATGAGGTGGTTCAGTCACCTGATAAGCAGCCTCCTAGCCACCTCCCATCAGCGGTGTGCCCGGGCACATCCGCCCACCAGCAGAATGCATGGTTGACCCAGAACACCCTTGAGGGATTATATTTCAGGCCAGCCTGAGAAGCTCTCGGGGTCCCTTAGGAAGAGTCGGAGCACGCCGCCTCGGCTGACCTTCTCCGTTCGCTGCTACCGCCACCCGATCCCGGATAAGCAGTAGGACAAAGATGACGAATGATGTGCCTGTTTGTTTTTTCCTCTTTTTTCAGTTAAAGAATCAAAGCTTGGGAGTCGAACGAAGCGTCTTGTCAGACCGGTTCACCCACTGTCAATCTCTCTCCCTCTTTCATATATCTCGTTTGTCTTCATTCTCGTCTCTCAGAGTCAGAGTTAAATTAAAAGGCGCGAGAGGTCAGAAATAGCTGGCAACTAATCAGTCTGATGATTAACTTTTGAAACTAAGAAAATTAATAACTTCATTCAACCTGGGGGCGAATTCCCAGCTGTGTCTGAAGGGACGCCCACATCCTCCAACTTTGAAAACCTCTGTCTTAGTAGAAATCTTCTTCCGCTTGTTGAAGTGGAAAGGAAACGTCAGTTGAGAGGGAGAGAGAGCAGCTCGCAGTTTATCAAGCGAGCAGCTCTTCACAGACGTTTCATGGAATTAACCTCTTGACAGTTGCAGAAAGTTGAGCGGCGGCAGGAGTCGCATCCTTAAACATCACCTTCCCTCACCCTATAACCTCCGCTCAATGCCGAGAAGACCTTCGGTCACCGATCCCAGCCTGACACTCTGCCAACACGCTGCACCTGAACATTGTTTGCTGAAGTTTGGTAAATTGAGAAAAAAAATCGATCAGCCAGAGGGCACTTATGTCTGTGATGAAATAAAAAAAAAAGAGCTGCACGTCTCCCTGTTTGTCTATTATAAAGCCGCCAGTGATGGCTCCTCCAAGCTTTATCTATTTCATTCTTATTCAAAGCTGCATTTGGAGGATTTGGTCCCCGATTCAATCGTCTCTCCTCCCCAGCCCCGCCCCACCCGTTCCGACTCGCAGTTGCACATTCCACATCTCGCATTCGCTTTGAAATCTTCCCGGTCCTTGTTGCCCGAACCATCGAGGTTCCAACTCCTCCTCAGAAACCGGTGTGCTGAAGGGGTGGGGGTGTGTGTGGGTGGGGGGGGTTCTCTGCAGGTCTGCTTCTGCAAAATAAAATTTCTCAAGTATCAACCAAACACTGCAGTGGATCAAGTGATGTGTCACTGCTCTCGCACACAGTCTGAAACACCTGCAGTCGTCTGATCATTTAAATGATGAAAAAAAGGATGGTCCAAAAATACTTAGTCAGTGGGTTTCTATTGAATATTATTTATTAGTAACTGTTTGAGTTCATTTTCACCAGCAAAATTCCGATATAATTCACAGAGGGATACAGGTATTACCTAATGTTCACATGGGTACATCATTGCCAAAGTGCTTTTGTTTTGAATTTATATGCCGATTAAAGTACAAACATTAATGCTCATTAACAGGTTTCTGTATGTAGCCCATGTTATTCATTCTTAATCTTACCACTTAATCTCCATATAGGGTCACGGGAGTACTGGATCCTATCCCAGCTGTCATTAGGTGAGAGGCGGGGTTCACCCTGGCCTGGTCACAAGACCACATATAGAGATACAACCATTCACTTACTCATTCACTCGTCATACAGAGACATACATTGTGCAAACGTCTGGACAATTTCGGGTCTCCAATGACGCTACTGCATGTTTTTGGACCGTGGGAGGAAACCGGCAAACCCAGAGAGAACCCATGCAGGTCTCTCAACCCTCTCACAATTCAAACCCATTGACTTTTGCCTTTGCCAACTGGCAGGTGCTTAAACACAGTACAGTAGAACCCTGGCTTATGGATTTAATTCGTTCTTTGACTCTGTTCACAAAACGGAACGTTCGCTAACCGAATTGGTTTTCTCATTGAAATCAAGGTAAATCCCATTGATCCGTTCTCCAGACCTCCAAAAAACAGACTGTACTCTTTTGAAACTTTTTGAAAGGGGTTTTTGTTTATGGCAAACATGAAGAATAAATTAAGGATAACCTTATTTATTACTGTGTTTCTGGTGTTCTTTCTCTTCTTTGTGTCAATTGAAGTGGTTGGATGGTTGACTGGATGGGTGCTCCTCGAGCAAGAAAACAATCCAGAGAAATTTGTCTTGTTCTTTGTTGGAGAATTTTCCGAAAATGGGACATTTAGTACAGATAGTTGACTTAGCCTTGTCACAGTGCTTGGTGAGATCTGTAACACGAACACCAATCTCTCACTTAGCTTATAATTTCCTTCTTCAGATCAACTGTAATTCTTAACTTCTTCTAAGCTAACACTACTATCACTAGCACATTGAACTTTTTTGGGGTCCATAACGAGGGCCAACTCACTGAAGAAAAGCACAGAAATTCACTGTAACAGTAGAAGACGAGGATAAACGATGTGAACAACGTGGAGCTCTACGCACGACTGCTGCTACGCTGCAACAACACAACGCGGTTGATTCCAAATTTGATGAAAAACTCTGTTCATAAGCCGATTTGTTCGTGATGAGTGGCCGAGGTTCTACCGTAGATTAAGATATGAGGCCTTGAGGATAAATGATTCATGTTGTCATACGAGAATTTGGAATTGCCAAAAGCTCAAAGTATGCAAGACTGAATGAATGTGGAGCTACTTTTTTTCACTTTGTATCTGTTCACAGTAAAATGGGTCATAATATAATTATTTAGTATCAACTGCACTTTTGACAAAAAAATATCACACTATCCTCGAAACTAGGGAACTGAATATAATATAACTGAAATGGCTCTGATATGTAGCAAAAATGTACTAAGTGGTATCAGATGTAAATATTCAAGAAGATCCCTCGAGTACTTTGTTTTGCTGCCGGGCCAGATTCTCGCTTTTCTCTTGGAAGAATATACACTTTGTATAGTTAAAAATGCACACACAATCACACACACTCTTTAAAAGTCAATGCTCAAATCATGCTTGGTTAGTCAGACCAGACTTCCACCTCTCTTGGGAAGGCTGTGTGTCTGCCTGCTGTGCCCCCCTCTCCCCCGCAATCCTCCACCCGGTCCGGGTTGATTATATCAGACAATATGCAGCACGAGTGGAATACATAAGGAGAGCGGGCTCATCTCTCCCCCCGTGGCTGAATGGTGCAAGAATCCGCTTTATCTCAGGGCTCAGTTTAATACGGCAGACTTGGAAGGAGCCACCCCGGGGTGGATAGATAGGGCTTGTCATTGTTTTACTGGCTCACATTCCACCATGCAGCTGTGCAGGCTCCCCTGTGTGCCGCTAGTCACTGTTTCAGTGCCACAAAATCACACAGCGTGGATATGTCATCCTGGCTTTTACGCACGATCCATCGCTTTCCAGTCAAAGTGCAGCAAAGTGGATGTAGTTTAGTGTCGCTGCATAAATGGAACAGAACCAGATCAGTGTGAAACATAAAAAAATGAAACAAAAAACTGATAATGAGGTTCTTTTTTATGTCCTACTGCCGAGAGATTGTTTGTCATCTGTTGCCTGTTTTCACGAAAGCCCCATGGAATCACATGCTAATTCTTCTTTATCTCAGCATCTGGATTGTTCTTTTCTTATTTCTGGTTTAGCTGACTCCTTTACACGCCCCTCTCTTAACATCATTTGTTTAGATTTGATATTTAACAACATTTTAATAATCTCTTTTTCCTCAACACACATCCTCCCTTTATTCGTATTTTATTTCTTCTGTGTCTTATTTCAGTACTGGATCTCCTGTATCAGAGATTGAAAACTATTGTTTTGTTGATACCTTTTGATTTTTGTTGGCATCTGGACACGGTCTTATAGTGTAATTACGATTGTATCATTGTCCTTCTTATTCACGTATTTTATTGCTTATATCTAATCATTTCTCTTTTCACATTTCATTTCCTTTTGTTCTCTTTTTTCTTCCATTTGAAGATCTCATTGACTTCTTTATATTTCCTATTCTATTTGCTTTTATACACACACAATGCTGATGATTCAAGGCTTTTGGGTTTCGTTTTCTGCATTTTTTCGACAAATCTATCAGGCCCAATTATCTAACAATGTTCAGTATAAATACTTTGCTCGCCAAATAAAAGGTGACATTTTTTCAGATTGTTTTTCCTCTAATTCCCAGATCCCTAAATACATCCCCTTCTTTCTTCTAGCGCTTCCCCATGAGATCACCCTTTGTGTCATACATTTGTTTGTAGTGTATTGAGTATTCCGCCCACACTGCTCTATTTGGCGGCTGATTCATGAGGAACTCGGTCCAGATAGAAGACCCCGATATACTGAATATTCGACAGTGCATATCCCCGTCGAACTATAAACAGTGGATAATTCACGGAATTTTTCTCACTCTGTCCAGGTGCATCTCTCTTGTGACCCCCTCAGCCTTCACTCACATCCATCACCGCGGGCAGCCAGCACCTTTGTAACAAGCCCGCCCTCTTATAATAGATGGTTCAGATTAGCAGCCTTCGTGTACATGCTTAACGGAGGGACAGGCTGGTGAAGCGCTGCAAGGCCGGTGATTTGTAAAGTCACATGACTTGGGTACATTGGACATTAGCCGTATGTTGGTGGCCCTGGGGCCGGGGTTGGGTGGGGTTCAGTGCTCACATCGGCACACTAATATCTGCTTTATCTATAGGGATCCAAAAACAACTTCCAAACATCTAAAGGAGCTTTGGGCTGCGGCATCAATGCACTGACTGCGGTTCTTCTGCTCACAGTTTGAAAGTCTGCTTCTCCATGACATTAACTATCCCCATTTATTTTTTCCCTCTGCAAAAATTTCAATTTCAATATTTGACAGAAATCAGGGCAAGAAGACATCGGGGGATATATTTTTGCAAACCAGCAAGGAAAAATACATGTGACCAGAGCTGTTGGAACTCACTATGATCACACTCAATTCAATCACAGCTCAACTTGTTACCTGTAAATAGCAGGGATTGAAAGAAAATAAATAAATAAATCAAATGAGGATTTTCATGAGCTCTTAATTTATGTATATTTTATTTTTAGTCTGTTCATTTCTGCTGAGCAGTGGTCGAGGTATCATAGCCTTTAATACTTGAAAGCACATTTATGTTTAAATATAGTTATACTTGTAGGATGACTGCCCTAAAGGCCTCTGTCTTATCAAAAACATTTCTTCTCAGAATGTCTTTGGGCTGTTATTTTCCACTTACCTCGCCACTGGTTTTTGTGTAATTACATTATTAACCTCTTTTGACCCCGATTCCTTGCGTGATGACATCACTTTTCGGGTTCCAGCCACAATACTGAGCTTTTTTCTTGTTGCCTACTAGTGGCCGCACGCGATAGAATATATTGATTTATATTTTTATTTCTATTTATAACATGGAAAAATAGCAGCTGTAACAAACTATGAAGCTGCACATCAGGCAGAACTCCCTTGAGGATATGAATATTTATTCACATATATTCAACTCCCTCCCTTGAGCCCTAACAATCACTATGACCTATGAAGAAATTGTAGGGGGGGCAAAAAAAAAACTTATTGTACTCAACTGTTCAACCCATATTTTTTTTTTCAAATGCCTTTGTACTTAGTCTTTGTACTTATTTAGGTGCCGCCGATCCCAAACACCTTTGGGAAATGAAAACCCAGAAAGAAAAAGCTCCAGTCCCCGGAGGTCAAATCTCCTCCACATTTTTGTCCTTTTTTTTTCTTTTAGGTGAAGAAAGAGAGTCGCACAAAGCCTAGTAAGGCTGTATAATGAGTTATTAAGTAAAAGTAAAACCCAACTTTTCGAAGGGTAATGACCCCCGGAATTGTAAATAATGCGTCTTGCGGAGCAGAACAAAGTGGAAAATCCCTCTCATTAGGAAAACACGTCTGGTTTTCTTTGCTTGAGTTCTGCTCATCCTCTCTTACATAACACCGCACTAATACCATAAAGGAGGACCTTGGAGTTTTTTTTTCCCTGAGGACCTCTTGGAACAGACACATTAACGATAACGCCATGGCATTGTTTTTTTTTTATCCTCTCTGTCACCGCAGGGGGATTTGGAAGAAGCCTCCCCCACCGTGGCTTAACACCAGTTCAGCAGCGTGCATTCGGTGTTCATCATGACTCAGCACTCCCATGACAACTGATATGATCAATAAAAGTGCCGGACGAGAGAGGAACCATCCCCTAGAGGATGGTTCTTTCAGACAAGGTGAGGGGGTGGTGGTGGTGGTCTCTAAACAATAAACACCCCCCCGCCCTGTTCTCTCATCCGGGCGGAAATAGGGTAAAGACGCCATCGAGAAGAGTTATTTATTAGATACATCCAGGACCTCGCCGTCCTGCTGATTCAGCTCCATCTTTTGGCACTCCAGAGAATAAATCAACAAAGCCAGGCTTTGCTCCACCCCCTCAAGCCCCACACCAACATCCATCTAACTGTCCCTGCTAGGTGGTGCTGCCTCAACCATGAGTCCCCACCCATCGACACACACACACACACACACACACACACACACACACACACACACACACACACACACACACACTGATCTCCCCCAATCCTGAGAAAATATCATTACGTTTCACGAGCCGAATGGCGGCCATGCGAGCGACACAGCTGGGCAGGGGGAGGGGGTCCTCGACTGTGTAAAAATGCGGTTATACTCAATATTAATCAATTCCAGGGTGTGTTTTACTGATTATATTGAAAATGTTGATGTGATTGTAATACCTGGTTTCTGACTCATCCTGATAAGATTAAAAATAATTATTTATCGTACAGAAATTCATGTTTTGATTGAGTTTTATATAGGGATTATTTGTATTTTTAACATTATTCCTATCTTTTTGTCTTTCCCTTCCACTGCTCCTTTCAGGGGTCACCACAGTGAATCATCATCCTCCATCTAACCCTATTCTCTGCACCCTCTTCTCTCACACCAACTAACTTCACGTCCTCTTTCACTGTATCCATAAATCTCATCCTCAGTCTTCCTCTAGACCTCCTGCCTGGCGGCTCCAATCTAAGCATCCATCTACTAAGATATTGACCATCCTCCTCTGTGCATAACCAAATCTGGAATCTGAATTCCTCTCCAATTAAATATCATATATATGGCTTCAATTTAGCAATTGTCTTGATGTTTGGTCACTGTAATGAAGCCTTAGTATTTTGTGGCACCTTGAACTCCTGCAGCCGTTTTAAAAAGAGTTGTGGAAAATGAAATAAAAACTGATACATCGTCATCTACGAGTGTCGACGTTGGTGTTTACCCCTCCGTCTGTGTCTGCGACGACAAAAGCGCCCGCAAGTGTTTTCTTCCCCTAACGCTCTCCCCTCTTTGTCTTCCCACCTTGTCTGGAAGCACTTTGTGCTCGGACGAGCTCCCCGAGGGGAACTTATATAAAACACATTCTGTCTCCTCTTGTTTTATTCTACCAGGCCAGGAAAAGAGTCAAGAGTCTCATCTTGTAGACTATTATGACCTTTAGATTTGCTTTGTTTTTTTCTTTTTTCTAACCACCCTGGAGCCCATCAAGCTTCTGACAGCCCACCCCTATTTTCTCCAAATGATCCCGAATTTAGGCATCAAGCTCAAATTATTCAGTAGTGAAATAAAAAATAAATAAGCACTGAGAAATTATTATATTAGCAACAGATCAAACTTTGGAACAGATTCCC
This sequence comes from Fistularia tabacaria, assembly GCA_901007705.1. NCBI lineage: Eukaryota > Metazoa > Chordata > Actinopteri > Syngnathiformes > Fistulariidae > Fistularia > Fistularia tabacaria. Next base: position 10,043 of record CAAKHD010005656.1, read on the forward strand.
GAACATTTAGCCAGCTGTGTTTGAAATGCAATCAATCAGTCTCTTATGAAATACAATATAATGACTGAGCCTCTTTATTCTGTCACATCCCCGGTGCTCGTGATTTTTTTTTTTTAAATAGAACTCTTCATCTCTCACTACTCCGACTTCCAAGCCTGCCTTAAAAACATAAATCCACTCTAGACTAGTGTGCTCTGCAGTCCACAACGATTCCGCCGTCTCGCAGATTAAGGCGGAGTGATCCAAACAACTTGGCAATGTTCTTCCTGACACTGCACTGATTTGCAAACTGATTACCATGTAAGACGGGCAAAAAAGAAACAGCGGCAGATCTGAGGAGGAGTCAGGGTTTTTTTGTTTATTTTCTTAAAAGTGACGGGAAAAAAAAAGCAACAACAAAGAAGCAGATGCCAGCAGATGGGGAGGAGAGGATGGAGGAGGAAAACAAAATCACAGGGTAAGGAAGGAAGGAAACAGAAGGTAAAAGAGGGGGATAATTATTGGGATGATCAGGCTGCATGATGGCCAGACAGAAGACGGAGGGATGAGAGACAAAACAGGGGTGTTCTGGGTAATTGGGCATCCTTTCGTACGACAGGCATGAGAAACAGCAGCGGGCTGGTAGTTTTCTTAAAAAAGCCGATAATTCCTGCGATGAAACATCAAATTATTACAAAATACTAAGTGCCTCCATGTCACCGCCAGATTTGATGTCATTATCCACTCGGAGACCTTCATCTGCAAAGTGACCGCGATAAAGCTTCCCCCTCTTGGCTTCACTCCCCCAAATAAAGGCATTCAATAAACCTGGGGAAAACTGCAATTTCTTATTCCACACCTTGGCAAAGAAAATAACCGTTGAAATGATCTAAAATGAGCTGTGTTTATAAACATGCTGAGCTCCATTGGAATTGTCAACTTCTATTTCCTCCATTTGTGCAGATGATCCTGGACTCATTGACTGACATGTCGGGCTGTCTGGATCTAATTGCTCTTTGCTGAGTCCTAACATTAGCCCCTTTTGCCCTGTAGGAACTTCTTGGAGTTTCTAGAACATCTCCAGGAACAAGGCTATTTCCTTATGCTTTCAGACAGCATAGGGGACCATGGAGTTTCCAACTCTGAGGCGGGGTCTTTCTATAGTTCCATAGGAACTCATATGACTTAGGTTCCCTTGACTCATTACCAGATACTTCCTGTGGAGGGACACTTTTTAAAAACTATTGTGATCACGAAAACATTTCGACAATGACTAACCGTGACCTGGATGACTGAGAACCTCCAGAGACACTTCAACCAATCGGAAAATCCATGGCTATTATTCCTGCCATGCACAACATGAACACTTTGTGCACCCTCACCCTCTGTGTCGTCCTCCTCTTCTTCACGGTGGTTTGCTTTTGAGTGTTGCGCTTAAGGTGCATGTTGCAGATGGTTGCTTCACACCCGTCCTGAGCGAGGTCCCTAACTGCCTTTGAGAATGCAAAACTAAAAAAGGTTCCCCTGGAGGAGGAGAGTTCATGGAACCATATTTAAGCTGGTCACTTCTTAGAACTTTCCAATCCGATAACAGCTAATGCTCAGTCGTGTCTCTCACTTAATTCCTCATGTTACGATAGCAGTCAGTTTAGCTTTCTCTCCAAAATCTCCAACAAAACCAACAAGCGCAGTCACATGTCTGTGCAGTCATTTATGGAATTAAGTTGATCACTTTCAAAACACACCAGCCAAATACAAAATGTGTAATTTAATGTCTTCTTCTTGGATCTTTCCATCTCACTTAATCAGGTCTTCAGGAAGTCATGGAATTTTTTTAAACCCTCGCCTTTTTTAGGAGGTTTCATTTCAGTGACGTGTCTGTGGAGGCTCTCAGTCATCCAGGTCAGGGTAAATTCTGGCAACTGGACTTGATTTTCTTCACTTGAAGATTTTTCAACCTTCATCCATATATAGACATATACCAATCTACATCCAGGGTGAGAAGGTGGAGATGGTGGTGGACTCCTACAAGTAACTTGGGATCCACATTAACAGTCAACTAGACTGGTAACACAACACAGATCCCCTCTACAGGAAGAGCCAGAGCAGGATGTTCTTCCTGAGGAGACTGAGGTCATTTGGTGTCTGCAAAGTGCTCCTCAATACCTTCTACCAGTCTATGGTAGCCAGCGCACTCTTCTTCACTATAGTGTGCTGGTGAGGCGGTGCCAGGACTGGAGAGGTCAATAGGCTCAACAAGCTGGTGAGGAAAGCCCGCTCGGTGGTGGGACTGAAATTAGACAATCTCGAAGTGGTGGCAGTCAGGGAGGATTAAAGATAAACCGGGAGCTACCCTGGACAATCCTTCCCACGCCCTGCACGATGAGCTGTGGCTGACGGGCAGCTCATTCAGCCAACGGCTCATCCCATCCCGGTGCAGAACCGAACACTTCAGACGCTCGCTTGTGCCCAAGGCCATGAGACTATGTAACAGCGGTCTGGACAGCACACGATTCAGACAAGCCGGAGGTACATCTGTGCTACCACTACCTCACTACCTCACTCATTCACACATGCCATGTCCTCATCCTGTTTATCTATTTTTTATCCTTGTTGTTGCCTTTTTGTTTACCTATTACCTATTTTTATTCTCTCTATTTTTATCCTTGTCATAACTCTGCTATCGATTCTTATCCTTTGCTGTTTTCATTGCCCTTTTAATTGTCTCTGATATCTATATTTATTTATATTTATATCCATATTTATTGTGATTGTTGTGCTGCTGTGACAATTGAATTTCCCCCATGGGGATCAATCAAGTACTATCCTATCCTATCCTATCCGAGAGGCTTCTTCAGTTCACAACAGATTTTTTTCTATTGAATCGGGTTGCCCTGAAAGTTATGACCTGGCTAAAGATTGGGCTGCTCTGGCGACCCAGGAGACAAGGTCAGCAGCGTGAAGGCGTCAACACAGAGGACTGCCAAAAGAAGATATGTCCGCTAAAACTGTGAGCCCATGTCACAATAGGTGTGTGTGTGTATGCGTGTGTGTATGTGTGTACGTGTTCCCATGTAAAGGGCAGGGCCACTGTCCAGAGAGCTTGGGTAATTTGACAGATCACGCTGCTGCTGGAGATTGTTTCCCTGAGCTTGTTTGGCCAGACTGGCACACTGACACAAGATGAATAAGTGGCTCCTTCTCCCGGCCTGTCTGTCTGCGATCTGTCCTCACCGCTCCAAGGTCGGCCAGCTAGCTATGTGGGGAGGGTGGTGTGGGTTTGGGAGGGCTGGTTGGCGGCAGGGGGAGGGGGATGGAGCAGCCCGACAAGGGCAGAAGCAGAGGTGGGAGAAAGTGTGTGTGTCGGGGAGAGAAGACAGATGTCAGGGCGTCGACTTGGGCCTAAGTCTGTGTGTTTTTGTACGTGCGTGTGTGTGTCCTCTGAGCGTCCTGTGTTTTGTGTGTTTACCCCGAGAAGAAAAGTAAGAAATAGCTCAAATGCAATCAGTATGCTTCAGGAATTGGAGACCGCCGCTAAAGAAATTAGCTTTTTCTTTGACGACAACACGCAGAATTATTACAATTAAAAACATCTTGTGGAGGGACACGGCTCGGTGCGACTGCGACTATTCTTCTTCTTTTGGCTTCTCCCTAATTGTGGTTCACCACAGTGGATACATCTGTTTCCATTTTGCCCTGTCCTCTGTATCTTCCTCTGTCAAACCAACTTACTGCATGTCCTCCTTCACTACATCCACCAATCTCTTCTTCAGTCTTTTTCTCCCACCTGGCCGCTCCACTTCTATCATCCTTCTACTTCTTCGCCCTCTCTCTCCTCTTCACGTGCCCAAACCATCTCAGTTTGGCCTCTGACTTTGTCTCCAAGTAGTCTCCCATCCTCATCACTCCAGAAGAAAGTGTTCAGCTTCGCCTCCTGCCTTTTGGTCTCCAAGCCGTGCACGGCTCGTCTGCCCACCTTCTTGTAAACCTTCCCCTTCACTCTTTCTGCTAATCTTCCATCACAGATAACCTCTGACTCTCCTCTCCATCCCCTCCATCCTGCTGGCCCTTTTTCTTCCCGTTTTCCACACGACCCACTGCTTTGAATGATTGACCCCAAATCTTTAAACTCTTGCACCTTCCTCACCTCCTCTCCTTGCATCCTTTCCGTTCCACCTGGTTCCTTCTCGTTTGCAAATGTGCACTCTGTCTTGATGCGACTGACCTTCATTCCTCTTCACTCCAGAGCAGAACTTCACCCCTCCAGTTCTCCTCCGTATGCTCCCTGCTCTCACGACAGATCACAATGTCATCTGCAAACATCATAATCCATGAAGATTCCTTTCTAACCTTGTCAGTCAGTCTGTCCATCACCAAAGCAAAGAAAGGGCTCAGAGCTGATCCTCCACCTCCACGTTGTACATATCAGTGACTCCTCTGTCGTGTTACCCCGAAAACATACTTGTACCAATCTAACATACTTCTCTACCACTCTAGACTTCATGTTTTACCACAATTCCTCCCTTGGCACTGTTGCATGCTGTCGCTAAATCCACAAAGACCCAATGCAGCTCCTTCTGACCTTCTCCATCAGCAAAGTAAACAACGCAACATATTGCCCTTCCCCTGGCATGAATCCAGGAAACTGCTCCCAAATTGAAAGCTCTCTTATTAACCTATCTTCCATTACTCTTTCTCACAACTTTGTTGTGTAGCTCAGCAGCTTTTTACCCCTGCAGTTTCTGCAGCTCTGAGCATCACAGCCTTTTTCTTGAAAACTGGCACAAACACACATTTCCTCTGTTCCTTGGGCACTGTCTCACTGTCCAGGATAAAGCAATCTAGTCAAAAACTCCACTGCCTCCTCTCCGGGACGCTTCCACACCTCCACCAGTATGTAATCAGGTCCCACTGCCTTTCAATTCGTCATTCTCTTCAAAGCTGCTCTAACTTCAGTCTGACTGATCCTGTGGACTTCCTGGTTTAACCTCTTCAACCTTCTCTCCCTCTCATTTTCTCCATTCATCGGTTCTTCAAAGTACTCTTTCCATCTTGCCCTCACACTCTCCTCATTTGCGAGCACATTACCATCTCTACCCTTAATCACCCTAACCTTCTGCACATCTTTCGCAGCTCAATCTCTAAGAATCCAGTCTCTCATATAACTCATCATAGACCCCTCGTTTGGCCTTTGCCACCTCCTCGCTCACCTTACCATGCATCTCTTTGTACTCCTGCTTACTATCTTTATTTCTCCTGCTGTCGCATTGCTTCGTTGCTAACTTCTTTCTGTTCATGCTCTGCTGAACCTCCTCATTCCACCAACCAAACTTCATTTCTTTTGCTGCCACTTGCCTAGTCATCTGGTAGCTCCTCACTACTACCAACTCCCCAATGAAATTCCCATGGATGCCCTCCTTCCTAAACTTCCACCATTTGGTCTTGTGTCTTACCGTTACTCCTTTTGTCGTTTGCACCCATAAAGTCATCCGACATGCCACCATTCCATATTCTGTGTTGAAACTTGTATTTTTAAACCGTAATTATTATTGTTTTTTACACTCTGATGTTATGTAATCGGCCCTGCTGTTACTATGGCAGAGACAAAACATCAGCTCGTACGGCATTTATTATTTGCAGTTTTATTAGTTTCCTTTTTCTCATATGAATTTAACAATAGTGTTGACTTTCTGTCCGATTCGCTCCCTAGATTACTACTTCTTTGTTATATTCTACCACAGACTACTTTGCTATAGCATCAAACTTGGCTCATTTGCATCCTTCGCTAAAATCTCTCATTTCATAGGCTTATATTTAATGTCCATTTTATGGCCTCTTAGCATCTAAGGGATCAGATACCCTAGTTTCACACTCGAGCAGCCCATGGAGAGTTGGGTTCATAATGACATTGGCTGTAGAGGAAATGAATTTTTACTTGACTGCAAGTCAAAGATTCTGCGGGCCCCGAACAACACACGAGAGCAGGAATATTGATATGGTACTGTAGAGTATTGCAATGTAACACTGCGCTGAGAACTTTGCAAAGCACAAGTATCAGCTTTTTGGAAAACGCCAAACATGGAACACAAATCTTGAATTCATGAGCATCAGGGAGACACGCCGAACTGAAGCGAACTGTCAGATAATGTGACCGCACACTGGCTCAGTTCACTCCGGCGTTCAAATGTTTTTTCACAGGGAGCGCGGTGCTTGTAGGCAGACGGAAGTGACGGGACAGCGACTTCGGAGAACAGAGCTCTTTTCATGCTGGGTGGAGTTCAGGTTTGACAACAAAAGCTCTTCTCCTGAAGCTTGTCTGACTTTTCCCCAAATGTTCTGCATAAACAAATTTCTCTGAAAAACCTCACTCAGGACTTGCATTTATTTCAGTGGAAAAACAAACACCGAGCAATGAGTCTCCTGCAGATGAAATCTCGTCTGCACCGTCTTTGACTCTCCACATTGTGGCTGTGGCTTAATATTTTAAAAGGAAGGTGGAGGATGAGACATGACTTACAGTTTGAGCTACCTGGGAGGGATGTTTGGCCCCTGCAAGGTTTTTGTCCAAAATCAAAGAAAATGAGCCTCTTTTTAAGCATAAAACAGAAATATATAGTAGTTGGAGCAGCAACCATATCACAAAAACAGAATTTGGTCTATTTAGTGCTGTGATCAGACTTTGTTCTGCTCATAATTTTCTTTTGAAGATAGGAAAAAAAATTAGATAATCTTCAAATATATCAGCATTTTGATTGGAACTCAGTTCTCTTAAAAATCAAATCACTAAATTCCAGAGCTTTATGGGGACGGGATGCTCTCCTTGAATTCAAGACAAAACTGTCTGCTCATGTATTTTTTTTCTTTTATATATCCCAGAATAAGGCCTTCCCTTAAGTGGTGGTGTCTGTGTGTTAGACACTGTTGATTTCTTACACGGAATAAAAAATGGTAGTTTCAATTAACACAAATGTATCACAAATATATGAAAAAAACAACTATACTATAAATGAAGTAATATGAAAAATAATTGATTTATTATTCATCTGCAATCAGTTTTTCTGTCAGATCATCTGTCAGTAAATCTAACTTGAAAGATAGCATAAATGTACACATACACACACACAACAGCTTTTTGCCCTTCTACTTTTAATGCAAGTTTGTCGTTACTGGTGTTGAATGCAGTTTATCATATTTCCCTGAATTCTGGGGGCGGTAAAACAAACACAGTTGTTTCAAGAAAAGCATCAATAACTGGCCTTTTTCAAGGGTTCTGTGTGTCTGAGATCTGACCTTATGCCGATCGCGACCTCAAGATCATGCAGTTCAACAAAAAAGACAAGATAAAAAAACAAAAACAGGTTATCTTCTGAGAAGGTGAGGTTGCGGGCCCGTCTTCTGCAGTTCTTCGTTTGCAGGACTTTGTTCGCCGTGGCCGCTCTGTCTTGTTCGATTACCCCTTACAATATTTCATTTTACCTGCCGGTAAAAACAAAACAAAAAACAGAAAATATATGTTAGCGTTTTTATGGTGCATTCTGGATCAGAGCTAGAAGAAGCAAAATTTGTTGGGTGCTGGGAAAATTCTCCGGAGTGTGGTGAATTTTTCTATAGTGGGTTGATTAGACTCCCTTTCTGTGGGATCTGCTGTCTTTGAATAAAAAGAACTGGGACAAATACAATGAACAAGTAGAATTTATGTTTGAATGTCAGCAAAAAAAAAAAAAAAAAAAAAAAAAAAATAAAAAAAAAAAAAAAAAAAAAAATAAAAATAAAAATAAAATTTTAAAGAAAATAATCAAAATTTTGTGCTTT